>CM050417.1:25394056-25654084 GCA_027564155.1 Gymnocypris eckloni scoliostomus
TGAAATATTGCATAAATTACATTTGAATTAAATGCTTGTACTGAAACATTTTGCATTCTACCTATGATAAAACTGTGATAGATGTTAAGTTTTGGGAAGGATGGCCACTGGTAGGAAGCCTTTTAGATGTGTTTATGATCAATCTGTATAACGGTGACTGTAAAATATGTATTTTAGGAAGGGAAATTACATATTTTGAGTTTTGATATTGTGATATGGTCATTGCACTACTTTTGGGCCGGGCCGGCGCACCTCAGTCCTTGAAACGCCATTGCACCTCAGTGTACAATGGTTTTCGTTTGCATGCTATTTGTTCCGATTTTACTTTCACTTTTGAACACGTTCAGCAAGGAGGGGAGAGAATGGAAAGGGCCGGGGTGTCATGAACCCGCATCTGCTTTCGAATCGCTCTTGTGGTTGCCTACACTGCTTTAAGTCAGACGCTGATTGATCTGCTCAAATCGACACAAATTTCTGTGCTCTGCAGACGGTGCGCACATGCTCTTCCAATTAATCATCCATTAACGGTTAAAATAAATAAGTTTGTTAAGAAAACTGTGGGGGCACAAATCCTTTCTGAAATCCCCCCCATCCCCCCTGTGCTGGGCCTGCTTTGGGGTCTTTCTTTACCCCCCTCAGACACATACCTACTAGGGATGTGCATTTTAAGCAAAAGTAATATTCGATAATCGCTGTGTGTTATTCGATTACTATTCGAAAATCGCACCCCTCTCGCGCATGTACTCGCACACACACACGCACGCACGCACGCACACGCTCACACACACAAACACACACACACACACAAACACACACACACACACACATAAACAGAGAGAGGGAGAGAAACCATTCAGGCTTTCAATCTGTAAGATAACAGTTTAATTAATTAGAAAATAGTCTATCTTAACCTGAGCCAATTAATGGTTTTAACTTATGATTGCTGAAACATATTAATATAACATAACCGAATGAGGCATTTATTAACAGAACAGTCCGTCGATTATCAACTGCCTATAAGGTTAGGACAGTTCTATTTTAAAAATGAGCATGAACATTCATATTATAAAAAACTTAACCGTTTGATTAATTAATGAATGAATATTATGGCTTAAAACATAAACAGAATATCATTCTTAAAACATTATGCGCTAAAACATATTGTGAACAGCCTGAATGACGGCACTTATTATGTGAACATTAATTTTAACGTCTGTCATAACAATAACCTATTTCATATATATATATAAACATTTATTTGAATTAGCAAGAGAGTGAGAGGGTATGAAAGTTGCGCGTACACCTGCATCTGCGTCTCTCTATACAAGCAATGAGGCTTAGTTACTTCAAAAACAGCGATGTTACCCCTCATTGCAGAGAAATATAATGTTGCGAGTCAGTAGCCAATCAAGCTATTTTACTAAGAAAAGCTTCCGTGCTGTTTGTGAGCCATGCGATCTCTGATATCTGTGTGCAATAATGTGTGTGCGTGCGTCTATGAAAGCAGCATAGCCTCTGAATATAGTTTTGGTTTAGCTACGAACCCGAGCCGAAGCTATCCATTAAACATTAACCCAACCCGAAACCCGAAGCATTTCGGGACCCGCAGGCTCGGTCGGAAGCAGACCTCTATTGTGAACAGCCTGAATGACGGCACTTATTATGTGAACATTAATTTTAACGTCTGTCTTCATAACAATAACCTATTTCATATATTAAATGTTCACATGCTCGGAAGAAGACGAGAGTGCAATCTGTTCACACTTAGTCCGGGGAACTTTTAATTGAAACGAGGGAACAAATATAGATCCCTGCATCTTATCAGAATTCTCCACCTGAGTCATCACCTCCACCTATCTTAACGTCCGAACGCCCGTGTCTTTCTCTCTCCACATTACAAAGCTGCTGCTGCAACCATTAAAATAGTTCCGAATAATTCGTTTCGTTTCTTTATTAATTTAATTCAGAAATATGATTGGAACATTTTATGTTTTTAAATTCAGTTTTTTTTTTTTTATACCAAGCGGCCAGCGCAAGTTTGATCAGTTTATCTTTCTCAAATAAATAATTAAATAAATAAATAAGATTTATGTCATATTTTAAGAATAAAGTCAAAATTACAATAATAAAATCATGTTATATTGCGTGAAGTTAAAGTGAAAATTACACCTGTATACTCCGCTAATAAAAAGAAAGTCTGTGGCATCCAACCTGTCATTATTCACATTTAACACAAAAACAGCACAAATCATTTTTACATAAATATTTATGGTTATCAACCAGTGGAATATTACATTATTCATTCAACAAAAATTTGAATGCAGCGAGCTCGTCACGACTTCATAAGTGGAAAACGCTCCGGTTACTATGGTAACCTCGGTTCCCTGAAAGCGGGAACGAGACATCACGGAGATTACTCCGTTATGGGAACTCCTTCCCTCCAACCTTTCCTGAAGACCTATTGGCTCACGCCAGTCAATGACTGGCCAATTGTCGAAGCATGCAAATATGACGAGCTCGAGAGGCAGTATAAATGCAGCGCGCGACAATACGTCAGAATCTGAACTGAACGCGCTTGGCTGAACTAGCCGGCGATCACCGTGATGTCTCGTTCCGCTTTCAGGGAACCGAGGTTACCATAGTAACCGGAGCGTTCCTTTCAAGCTGTCACGAGACATCACGGAGATTACTCCGTTATGGGAACGTTATTCAATCCCGCCGTGAGAGAGGCTACGGACAGCCTGAACCAGATACACAGCGCGAAAGCATTCCCACCAATAACAGAGCTCGAAGGGCGGGCTCACAGCTGATAGATGGAGATAAGCCAATGAGCGCCTACACCTCAGGTATACAAAATTTGCATATCTGGCAAGTGACTACATGGGCTGCGCTGAGAGCAGGGCAGAACACATCCAGCCATAGCAGTATTATAGGAGCTATACAGAGTAACTGTGTTTGAGCAGCATACCATAACATGACCATGTCCGCGGCACTGAACTCAGGGCCGACAACAACACCTCATAAGGGCTGCGTAATGTACTGTACAAGCAGCACCTCCCACAAAGGTAACTTAGCAACATGAATTAGTTACTCACCGACCGCTCTTGGGAGGCTAAGGACTGAACGTCCAGCTTGTAAAACCTGGCAAGATATTCTGCGAAGACCACCGGCTGGCAAGCAATATCTTGAATACACATACATCTCAACCACGCTAGGTGGAACGATAGCCCTCAATGCACAGAGGGAATTTCCAAACCTTGGGTTGTACATGCCTCCTTGATAGCGTCCCACAATCCATTGTGACAGACTCAGCTTCGATACGGCTCGGCCGTCAGACACCCACCATAGCATCCAGAAACTGGATCGATTGCGAAACAGCTTGAACGGTCAATGTAAAATCTCAAAAACACTGACGGGCAAACTGCAGTCTGGGCGTCCGCACTCTGTGAGGCGATGATTTAGTAGCAAAGGCTGACGGCGAACCGCCTCCGTCCTTTCGAAGGGGGTAGACAGTGATTTAGGCACGTATTCCAATCTCGGCCGGAGAGTGACACTGCAGTCCCGGGACCGAATCGAATGCAGTCGCTGTCCACAGAAAAAGCGTGTAATGCTCTATGCGCTTAGTCAAGCAAAGGCTAGAAGGACTGTAGTTTTAAGGAATAGTTCCTTCAACCTACGGATGTTAAAAGCCCAATGGCTGCAATGCAATGAGAGCTCTTACCCCACTTCCTGGTCCCAGAGCGGAAACGAAAGTGGACATGGGGATGTAGTCTTTTACCGAACGATTGCCCGCTCTGCGAACGGACACGGCAATGGCGCGACATAGACTTCAGTGTCGATGGTAACGATCCACTATCCAGTCTGTGCAGCGGAAACTCAGAACATACGGTGCAAGTAGTCAGGTCGATATGAGCCGGACTCCTTCACAAACACTCCCATTTGAAGCATACAAACGTTTTGTACAGGGTTTTCGGCCTCCATGAGCATGCGAGACTGTAAGGCGCCTCTCTGATACCCCTGAAGCGATCACACATGATGGCTCTATAGTTTCAGGTTCGACCTGGGATAGCATATATTTCCTGCCGGGAACGGCAAGGCGGTGCCTCCAGCAGTTCCGTCAAGTCTGGGAACCCAGGCTGGATTCAGGCGATGAGTATCCCTGATGCTCGCTCCACCCTGATCTCTCATAACACCAGCGGTAACATTCCTTGATCGGAGGAAATGCATACGGGCTAGCTGCTGGTCAGCGTGATGTCAGCGGGAGTGAAGAACAACAGGCAATGCGTGTTCTCGCTCTGGCGAACAGATCCACCTCCGCCTCCCTTAAAGATTTATGTATGAAACCACAGACGTGCTGTCGGTGCGAATCAGTACATTTGCTGGTCCAGCTGTGGCTGAAAATCCTTTAGAGCTAAGAAGACTGCTTCCAGCTCCAGGCGATTTAAGTGCCACTGGCTCTGAGGTTCCAGCTACAGTCCCGCTGGCATTCCTCGCACACTACTCCCCAGCCGCTGTAATACCCTCAACTGAACAGAGCTGCCCTGCCTGAAAGGCGCAGGGAAGACAATTGGCAGGCTCGATCTCGCGAGAGGCTGGATTCATCTCCACGCGATCTCACGAGAGGCAGGCTCTCATCCCACGCGATCTCACGAGAGGCAGGGTCTCATCCCCCACGCGATCTCGCGAGAGGCGGGTTCTCATAGCTTAGGGACTCCAAGTGAATAAACAGAGAGTCTATGTGGCTGATAAGCGTATCCAGGGACCGAGCTAAAATCAGCCAATCGTCCAGATAGTTGAGGATGCGCCCCGCCGATCTGAGTGGGAAGTGCTGCATTGATGCACTTTGAAAGTGCGTGGGGCCGGAGCAGCCCGGACGGGGAACAGAGTATTGGAACGCTGTGCTTCTCCTGACAGTTGACAGCTATTCAGAAAAACCGTCTGAGTATGCGGTGCTGTTCGCCCTTAAATCCACGGACGCAAACCAGTCCCCGGGCGACCCGCCAGGATCTGCTTAGCGTTAGCATCCTGAACGGACGCTTTCAAGCGCTCTGTTGATGGGTCCGAGATCTAGAATCGGGCAGAGTCTACCCTCTCTCTAGGCACCCCAAACAGCGGTTGGACAAAACAGCCGTCCCGCCTGTTCGCTGAAAATTGCTCTATTGCTCCTTCCCGAGCAATTTTATAGCTCTTGTTAGGATAAGGGCATTTCGAGTCAGTGTTAGAGACTACGCCACGCCATTGAAACGGGGTGGTCTGTGTCTGAATTGAAGGGTGTACCGCTCTTATGCAGAGCAGCCAGCGTGAGATTCTTGGAATCGCTTCTCACGCGCTCATGAACTGACACAGCGGCTACAGCGGCTGGCAGCTATAACCCGTGTGGGCAGTGGGTCCGGTCGCTAAGGGGAGGGGCGAGCGGCGGTGGTGACTGAGCGAGGAGGAAGCTCCTCGCAAACGTATGCTTTAATGAACACACTTCGTCCCACATTTTACAATTTTGAGACAGCTTGAGGGCTCCTGCACTGGTCGTGGTGCCTCTTCCCGGTCTCTTAACTTGTCAGAGAAGACCTCGATCCCGGGTCTTCTACAACATAGCGGCTGTAATAACTACAGGCTGACTATGCTATCGACCTAGTTGAACACCACGTGAAGGCGTAAACAACTGGCGTAATAGTCCGGCGAAATCTGGGAGGCTGATAGGATGCGCCCTTTCAAGGCATCAGGTGACTCGCCCGCGCAGTCTTCCACAATATAGCGGCTGTAATAACCACAGGCTGACTGCTATACGACCTAGTTGAACACCACGTGAAGGCGTAAACAACTGGCGTAATAGTCGGCGAAATCTGGGAGGCTGATAGGATGCGCCTTCAGGGCATCAGGTGACTCGCCTTGGCGCAGTCTTCCACAATATAGCGGCTGTAATAACCACAGGCTGACTGCTATACGACCTAGTTGAACACCACGTGAAGGGCGTAAACAACTGGCGTAATAGTCCGGCGAAATCTGGGAGGCTGATAGAATGCGCCTTCAGGGCATCAGGTGACCTCGCGATCCTCTAAGCGGCTGTAATAACTACAGGCTGACTGCTATACGACCTAGTTGAACACCACGTGAAGGCGTAAACAACTGGCGTAATAGTCCGGCGAAATCTGGGAGGCTGATAGGATGCGCCTTCAGGGCATCAGGTGACTCGCCTTCGCGGCGATCCTCTACAATATAGCGGCTGTAATAACTACAGGCTGACTGCTATACGACCTAGTTGAACACCACGTGAAGGGGCGTAAACAACTGGCGTAATAGTCCGGCGAAATCTGGGAGGCTGATAGGATGCGCCTTCAGGGCATCAGGTGACTGGGCGCAGGGGTGTCATGTGACTCACCGCGCCGCGCAGGGGTGTCATGTGACTCCTCACCTTCGCGCTTCCGCGAGGAGCATCAGATCCCATCGCCTTCGGCGCTTTGTGAATTAGAAAACATGTCCTCTACACAAGGCGCCGATGCTATCATGTGAATTATAAAAGTTCACTACACACTGTAGCTGACAAGGGGCTGTTACCATGTGAATTATAAATGTCCTCTACCCACTGTAGCCGCTAATAAGGGCTATTATCATGTGAATGAGAGGTTGTCCCGATCACACGGTAGCCACTAATGAGGGGCTATTATCATGTAATGAGAGGTTGTTCCGAACACACGGTAGCCGCTAATGAGGGGCTATTATCACGTGAATGAGAGGTTGTCCCGATCACACGGTAGCCGCTAATGAGGGGCTATTATCGTGTAATGAGAGGTTGTTCGAACACACGGTAGCCGCTAATGAGGGGCTATTATCATGTGAATGAGAGAGGAGCGATTGTGCTTTGCAAACAGCAGAACGCCGCTCTGAGGCGGGGGCTGCATGCTTACACAGTGGGTTCTTCCGTGCAGCATCTGCGGCGACGTGAGATCCCTTTGCTCCCGCATTGCCCTCGGCTCTCCGCACCGCCATGGAAGGGGGGCGTGAGAAGCCGGGCTGATGTCCTGTCCTGCAGGTTCGACGGTGAGAGGAATGCGGACATTCAGTCTGCATGAGCTCATCACCTGAGTCCCGAAGGTCCACCGCTGATCAGAGGGCAGACGGACTACCTTTAAGAAATGTCAAACTCACCTGAACGCTGCAGAGGAGCAGCCATGAGGCCTGCCCTCGAATGAGCGAACCTTAACCGTGAGTTGTAACATTTTAAGCCATAACCTAGGTTCAGCAAGGTGAAGAAAAATTCTGACGTATTGTCGCTGGCGCTGCATTTATACTGCCTCTCGAGTCATATTTGCATGCTTCACAATTGGCCAGTCATTGACTGGCGTGAGCCAATAGGTCTTCAGGAAAGGTTGGAGGAAGGAGTTCCCATAACGGAGTAATCTCCGTGATGTCTCGTGACAGCTTGAAAGGGAACCGGATGTTTCCGATAGCACGTGAAGGTGGCAGAGAAGTGCTCTGGCTCAGCACAGTGAAGTGCATCGTTTTGTTAACTTTGTGGTTTATTATTTTGGGTTGTTTGGGATGCTGAAACAAACGGCCCTCTCACTATATATTTGCTTAACTGGTCTATTGTTCACGCAATCAGGCTGCACGTATCAGAAGTTCCGTGCTCGCTCACTAGCCACACTTGTGTGCCGCCAGAGTCCAAATGAACCGCACTCTGGCCCACCTCTTACAACCAAGCCAGGGCCTGCTAAACAAACCGCGTCCGGCGTGGCACAGAGCGATCACATCAGTCAAACGAACAGGGCTTTGGGGCTCAGACGCGCGGGCACGATTCAAAACACCCAGTGTGGGTACACCTTTAGAAAATAATCGCATAACCTAATCGATATTCTATAATTAAATTGACTATTCGAATATTCGAAAATCGTGACCCATCCCTAATACCTACATCCTCCCCCACTGTCCTCTTTTGAAAACTAAAATATGGTCACCCTAGCAGTTAACCCTTTCACTGGTGAGTTTAAAATAATCTAGCAGTCCCCATATTTTGACTGGAAACAAGACAAAAAATCTAAGAAAAGCATTTTTGCTGTGAATTGATAAGATATATAAATTAATACTCACACTTGAGATAGTCTGTTGCACAGATATGCGCTTATCCTCCTCCATCCCCAACTCCTCCTTATGCAGATACATGATCACTTAAGATGCTGTTTCGTGTTTCATGAACTCTACATGATCGTCTGCGGATACTCTTATTACTTGAAAGGCCGATTTTCATTGAAACAACCCATTCTTTGATGCTTAACTCTCCTGCATTATTTCAACGGCCACTGAATTCTGGAAGCTTTCTATCATCTCGGGGAACATAAATAGAAGCTGGGGTCGACTGAGCGGCAGCTTGATGCTCAATACATTTTTTTGCTAATGACAGGGCTACTCGACCTCTTCGAGAAAACCGCGGAGGCATGTGGGTGGCCCCAGATGAACTGGCCAGTGCGCCTCATTCCGCTGCTAACCGGGGAGGCGCAGTTGGCAGCGCAGCAGCTGCCAGTTCAGAACCTCCTGGTCTACGACGACCTGAAGCGAGCCATCCTCCAGCGGGTTGGCCGGAACCCCGAACAACATCGCCAGCGCTTCAGATTGCTAGAGCTGGGGGAAAACGTCCGGCCCTTCATGATGGCTCACCAGCTCCGGGACGCGTGCCGCAGATGGCTGTTGGCTGGGGAAGGCGGCGTCAACCAGATCATCGACCGTGTGGTGCTGGAACAATTAATGTTACCCAAGAAGACCGCGAGTGGGTCCAGTCCAGTCCTCCGCAACATTACCGCAAAAAGTGTAGCGGAGGCTCTGTTCGGTATGATCTCGGTGAGAATCAAGGAGATTCTCACAGATCTCTTCTCTCCCTCTTCTTCTTTCTCCCTACATTTCTTCCTAGGTCCCGTGCCGGCGTTGTACCCAGGGCCCAGCCCCGATGGAGGGGAGGTCCGGCACCGGAGTCGGCGGCCGTGAGAGCCCACGCCAGGGAGGCGGGGTCAGCCAGCCTGAGCTCCACTTCTATTCCCGTTCCTCCGGTCTCTCCATGCCAATTCCTTGTCCCAGGGTGGCGGGGAAGCCTGGGCCAGCCTGTTGGCGTTGCGGGGACCCGGGCCACTTTATCGATCGTTGTCCAGTGATGGAGGTGGGGACACTGGTCCAGGTTCCGGACACCCCACAGGCTGCCCCCGATCCGGCTGGTGGGTACCAAATACCTGTGAGTATTAAGGGGGGTACTTATTGGGCTTTGGTGGATTCAGGATGTAACCAAACCTCGATCCATCAAAGCCTAATTCAGCCCGAGGCATTGGATAAGAGCTGCATGGTTCGGGTGAGGTGTGTACACAGGGACATGGTGAAATATCCAGTAGTGCTTCTAGCTATCCAATTTCGGGGGCAAAAGCATAATGTGGAGGTGGCCGTTAACCCCCGCCTCCGGCATCCGCTGATTTTGGGAACCAATTGGCCAGCGTTTAAAGTTTTATTGGGAGTTTTGTGTGTGGATGCCTCCTGCGGAAAAGAAAAGCCGGGGAGGGAGGCGGCCGTGCGAACGGGGGAGGCTGAGCCAGGACCCGCTGAGGCGGCACCAGGGGAACGGAATGCAGTCGAGAGGCTAATCCTCACGGAGCGTGATGATTTTCCCCTGGAGCAGTCTCAGGACGAGTCACTGAGAAACGCTTTCGATCAGGTCCGTTCCATTGACGACCAGCCTCTCCAGTCCGCACGGCCCCCTTCCTATCCCTATTTTGCTATTTTAAAAGATAGGTTGTATTGAGTGACCCAGGACGTAAGTGGCGAGGACGATCTCGGGCCAGAAGTGAACACCAAAATCCAGTCACTCACTCTGGCCCCAGGGGGAGATCACCTCTCGCCCTCCCAGCTCACCGATGTAGCCAGATTGCAGAAAGAGTTTGCAGACGTGTTCTCGCCCCTGCCCGGTCGAACCAATCTCATCCAGCACCATATTGAGACGGAGCCGGGCGTCGTAGTGTGCAGCCGGCCGTATCATTTACCGGAACACAAAAAAAAAGTGGTTCAGTCAGAATTAGAGGCAATGTTAGAGATGAGAGTGATAGAAGAGTCCCACAGTGACTGGGCGAGCCCGATCGCTTTGGTACCTAAAACAGACGGCTCGGTTCCGTTCTGTGTGGATTATCGCAAGGTCAATGCGGTGTCGAAATTCGACGCCTATCCAATGCCGCTGGTTGACGAATTGCTTGATCGGCTGGGTACCGCTCGTATTTATTAAACTCTGGACTTAACCAAAGGATATTGGCAGATCCCCTTATCGCCCTTATCAAAAGAAAAGTCAGCCTTCACAACGCCGTTCAGGATTACACCAATTTTTCACACTTTCGTTTGGGTTGTTCGGGGCGCCCGCTACCTTTCAGCGCCTCATGGACAAAATCCTCTGACCGCAAACCGCATATGCCGCTGCCTATCTGGATGACATTATCATCTACAGTCAGGACTGGCAGCGGCATATGGTGCACCTGCGGGAGGTACTGAGAGTGCTGAGAGGGGCGGGGCTAACGGCCAACCCAAAGAAGTGTGCGATTGGGCAGGTGGAGGTTCGATATCTGGGTTTCCACTTGGGTCACGGACATGTGCGTCCCCAAATTGATAAGACGGCAGCTATTGCGGCCTGCCCGAGACCCAAGACCAAAAAGGAGGTGAGGCAGTTCCTGGGGCTGGCGGGATATTACAGAAGGTTTATTCCTGATTATTCGAGCTCAACAGCCCGCTGACTGACCTCACTAAAAAGGAGGTCCCAGATACGGTCCAGTGGACGGAGCGGTGTCACAAGGCTTTCACCCAAGTAAAGGCTGCTCTGTGTGGCGGGCCGCTATTAAATTCTCCTGACTTTTCTCTCCCTTCTTGCTGCAGATGGACGATCGGACCGGGGCTGGGAGCCGTCCTGACCCAGGAGATAGGGGTGAGGCGCCACGGTGCTGTACATCAGTCAGCTCTCTAAGAGAGACGATGTACAGCACCATTGAGAATGAGTGTTTGGCGATCCGGTGGACGGTCCTCACCTCCGCTATTATCTCCTGAGACGGAATTCACCCTCTGTTCGGACCACGCCTTGCAGTGGCTCCACCGCATGAAGGATACCAACGCGCGGATCACCCGTTGGTATCTGGCATTACAGCCCTTCAAATTCAAGGTGATCCACAGCCCGGGGACGCAGATGACTGTAGCCGACTTCCTCTCCAGAAATGGGGGGGGGCTTCCCGGCCTGAGTCGGGCGGTGGGGGTATGTGGCGAGGGGGGCGTGGTTCAGCGAAGTCTGCAGCAGGAGAAAGACTCAGGAGACAGCGGTAAGTAAGTGGGTCAAGTGCAAAATGAGGAACACCTGTGTCTGATTGCAGTAATTGGAGTGGAGAGACCGGATAAAGCCACCATGGAACGGGAGTTCAGGGAGAGACGGAGTGGAGACTCGGGCGCATGGACTGTGAGAGGGAGACAGCCAGAACGAACACAGAGAGTGAACGCTGAGACAACCGAGAGAGTTGATGTACCGAGGACGCGCAGAGTGCGCACCTGTTTAAGTTTATATTCAAAAACCAATAAATCACCCGAGTCTCCACGAGCCAACCTTGTCCGCTTCCTTCCTTCCTACGAACGTTGTTACACCAATACTGATTCATTTTTAATGTGTGCTTTTTTACTTTCTGTTTTCAAACAGACTACTGAATCCATAGTTCCTCGACCTTTCCTAAATCCACTCTGATAAGGACAAAACAATCTTCTTTTTTCTATATAAAATGTCATTCTATCAACAATCATCCTTTCCATTATTTTCCCTAAATGAGATGTAATGCATTTGGTCTGTAGTTTGCTGGATTTGTGGGTTTTTTTCTGGTTTTAATATGGGAATTATGACTGCATCTTTCCAACTAGTAAGTAGACAACCTTCTTTCCACAGTTTATTACAAAAACATAATACATTACTTTGATTTAAAAATCCTAAATGGTTAAACCATTTATATAATATAACAGATCTGAACATTCCCTGGAAAAGTTCATCTAAAATGTTCTAGAGCTCGTCTCATTTCTTGTAACGTGAAAGGTGCATCTATAGTATCCCTTGTACATTCTTGTTTCTATAAAGCATTTTCGTCTCTAGTTTTATTTCTTCCTTGTATGCCATCTTCTGATAGATTATTAGAACTATGCATTTTAACAAGAGTCTTAGCTATCATTTAAAATGTATCTTCATTTGATACTGCCACAATTTCTCAGATTTTAAAACTGGGTATTGCCAATCTCTTCTAATTCCCCTCATCTTTCTTATCATTTCCCATACCTCACCTTCCGGAGTTGTTCTACCAAATGTATTACAATATTCTCTCCAGCTAATTATGTTTGCCTTTCTCACCACTTTCTTTACTTTTGCTTGAATCATTTTGTACTCCACTAATCTTTGAAAATTATGAGTTATGAATTATGACTTTTTAAAATTGTAAAGGCTTTATTTCTTTCTTTAATGATTTTACTACACTCCTCTGTCCACCATGGTACTGGTTTCCTATTAATTTTACCTTTACTTTTAGGTATCACTAGATGTGATGCTTTTAAAACAACTTCTCTAAATTCCACACCAATTCCCACTCAGGACTGTCAGATCATCTTCTTCTTTTGCTACACGGTATACACTTAGGATTAAAAAGGCTGGTACTATGTTTAAAAAATATGAGAATATGGCCAGAGGATGCTATTCCTATGCTTCATGACAGCTTTCATCGTACAACATGGGATGTGTTTAAGGGAGAGGGCACGTTTGCACGTGAATCTCTGGATGAATACACCACAAATAATTTATACTATATGAATTTTTGTGTGGACAGTGTAACATCCTGGAAGCAAGTACATGTGGCATCAAATAGGAACCCTTGGATGACACACAATGTACAACAACTAATTAGACCTAGGAATGTAGCATACAGATCGGGGGACACTAATACCTATAGCTTCAGTTAGCCTATTTATTTTTCTCCAACATCAAAATGTAACCAATGTTCCCTATAGGTTTTTTGTTACAGTTTGATACAAAGGTATTAACACATTAATCTGTTTTTATTATTATTAATAATAATTAGTTAGCTAAAATATTATTTATTATGTAAGCAATGCTTAATAGTAGTGCTGGGCGATTTTTCAGATTTTATAGATTAATTCGAATTTAATGTTTTGCCACAATTTTACATTTTAGAAATCGAGAAATCATGATTGACAAATTAACTGAGAAACTTGAGCTGAGGGTTTTTATTATGTGTCAAAGCCTAAACTAAAAACGTTTTCAAGCTTGAAAATGAAGACTGTCTAGACTTCCAAAGACAATAATGATGAAAGAGTATCAAAAATAAAAACATTTTGTATGAAGATTAATGAAATTCATTCAAAATGAATTTGGAACAACATGAGGGTGAGTAAACCAGAATTGTATTTTGTTTTAGTGGACTATCCATTTAAGACAACTCAAATGTTCCAACTATTCAGTCATTTCTGATGATCTCAGCTAAAATGTTAAAATGTTGCCAAGTAAATGTAAAGTTGTCCTGACATGTTTCCTACCTTGTGTCTTGAAAATAATCTGCCGAGTCTTTTCAGATAGTAATCTGCCAGGATCATAGCTTGAATGGCTGATGCCATTATTTTTATGAATCATAAGACAACTTTTAACCACTACAAACTTAGCATTCACAATTACCTGACATCTGTATAAAAAAACAAATCAACTTTAGGATAGGTGTTAGGTGTAAGTCGAAATATAAAAAAAAAAATCCATCTATATTAGTTAAGCATATAACTACAATCAGAACTTAAAATACTTCACAGGTATTTTTCTGAAGCAACACAAAATACCAAAATACTTTGACAGAATGATAGACAAACTGAAATGTATGATGTTATTCACTCTGCTAATTCAGTCTGAATCAAATTGGTGACACACTACATTACAACAAACATGACTGGTCCTTAGATGTCATGATGCCATTCTTGTGGGATGTTCGTTTTTTTTTCCTTTTTTTTTTCTGTGTTGTGTATTCACGATTTGATCAATCTTTAGGTTTAAATATGAATCTAATATTCACAAAACAAAAGTATATTATTGCTTCAGAAGACTTAAATTTTGTGCTGCTGGTAATTTCTGGTAATCATCTGCATTAATAGCAATTCATCAAAAAATGAAAACTGAAGAACAATGTATAACTGTTTATAACATGACTAATTACATCTTGTACAACACTAAAGCCCATCAATTTGTTTAATGTGAATTCTACTTACTTCATTTTAGGCTCATATTAGTATTCCAGCCGTTATAAAACAGAATGTATTCCTGTTTTTGTAAAAGTACGAAGTAGTATCGTACAGCTCCGGTTACCCACATGCAACCACGATTAATTTGTCCTCCATTGTTTTTTTGGATTTTCTGCCTCTGTTCGTAATTACGTCATTGCTAGAGCAAGCTCCTGATTGGTTATTGCGGCACGAATATCCGCCAAAGCTCAGATTTTTCAACTCGCGCTATTCACGCGAATAACAAATGCTCAATTAGCGCTGCGTAATTCGCACCACCTCATTTAGCAGCGCTATTCGTGTGTATGAGGCGGCGCGAATGGCGCGAATTATGCGGCGCAAATTGTGCGATTGATGCGCCATTTGCGCGAATAGACCCCTTCACGGTATACGTCACAGGAAAATTTGAAGTTCGCAGTGCGCATGTCGGGGTCAGAACGTTGATTCCATCCCATTGTGTTAACCAGAGAATTTCTCGTCAAGACAAAACTTAGGGCTGTGACGGTGGCAGATTTTTACCACCGCGGTGGTAATGGACCAACTACTACAGGTGGGGCGGTGTTGTGATATATATATATATAATTCTGAAACGCAAAAATAAATAAATGAGGCTCAATCATCTATTAACAAACATACGTGTTTATTTTAGCACTTACGTCAGTCAACACTCAGCCTGCAAAACACTAAAATAAATATCAAATAAATAATACAGTTAAATAGGAAAGTAGCCTTAAATGAGAAAGTTAAATACACCCGGTGTGTGACGTCACGTGCACTACCGCCAGTGGCAACCGACCACTGCCGGTGACGCGGTTGTCACGGCCACATTACAGCCCTAGACAAAATGCCTACTTGTTGCGTCGTGGACTGTGAAAATCGCACCAGTTCTGGAGTCAAGTTTTCAGGATTCCTCCAGGATCTCATCCGTTTCAAAAATAGACATCTGTGACTGCAAGCTATTAAACGGGCAGACTGGGACAATACTACGATCAAAGAGGCTCGTGTTGGTAGCGCTCACTTCATATCAGGAAACGTTAAAGTCATCCTTTATCATCCCTTTCTGTTTCTGTTAAACTCGAAAGCCTGGATTGCATGAACAGTTTTCTGTACGTTAAGCTATGCAGGTTAATAGTTTTGTAAATGTCATGGACCTGTGTCTGGTTTTGAAAAACACCGTATAATATTTTGCCTTGAGTAAAATTTATTTATTTAAAATGATGAATCTATGCTTAATATGAAACACATTTATGTATTTATTATATTATCGTTTAGTTATTTAATTAGTTATGAAAGATAGGCTATAAAATGCATAATAGCTATATTATACAAACGTGACTTCTTGAAAAAATTTGTTAGAAATCATGAATAATTGTTTTCTTTAAACTATTTTGTGATCAGCCATTTAGACATAATAATCAAAGACTATGGTAGATTAAATTAATTTATAGTAACTTATTTAGATTAAGTTCTCCTCGAATGAATGAATGAGTATATGCCATTTGACTATATAAGTGACTTCAATAAATTATATATATATATATATAATATTATATAATATTAGGACGTTATAATATAATATATTATATTATTATGACTCATTCAGGTTATTTGCCACCACCTACTAGAGGTTGTAGTTTCAGATTTAAAAACTTTTTTCTATCATTTTCTATTCTATTCTATTCATTTTATGTAGTTATCAGAGTGAGTTAATGAAGGGCTGTCAAGAACAACTCACTAATCTTCAATCAGTAAACGAACACCTGACGCATTACATCCGATCGCTCCCCTCACCAACGCAAAAGACGGTAAGCTTTGCTCTTCCGGATAAATTTGATGGATCTGCTGATCAGTGTAGAGGCTTCATTCGTCAAGTAAGAATCTACTTAGATCATCAAGGGGATAAGTTTGAATCTGAAGAGAAGAGGTGTGCGTTTTTAATGACGTTACTGACGAGTCGGGCGATCGATTGGGCAGCAGCAGTTTGGGACTCAGACTCACGATTTAGGACCTCCGTAGATAATTTTTTTCGGCAACTTCAAGAAGTGTTTGAATACCCTGCCGAGGGCAAGAGTGTCGCAACTCAACTCATATTTCACAAGGGTGTCGTACGCCAGCAGATTACTCTGTGGAGTTCAGAACACTCGCCGCTCAAAGCGGATTTAATGACATTCTGAAAACAATATTCCAACAAAGCCTCAATCTTGAATTACAATCTGAACTAGCCTGTAAAGGGGAGGATCTATCATTTTCAGACTTTGCAACACTTGCTATTAGAATTGACAACTTGATGAGACAAGCACCGAAACGAAGTAACTACAAGGGAGTTTGTTACGAACTACGAAGTCCAGCCACTAGTTTCCCAACCACTGAACCTAAGTCTAGCAGTGAACCCATGCAACTTGGTGTATCAAGATTATCTGATGAAGAAAGAATGAGACGTCGTCAGCTCAATTGTGTTTTACTGCGGTGAAGCAGGCCACCGCAGTGTTAGATGCCCACACAAATCCAAGAATGCACAGAGGGTAACTATTGAACATTTTCTCTGTTAAATAATAAATCATTCTTGATTCTGGGGCTGTCCTTAATTTGATCAGTAAAAGCATCGTCAAAGAATATAATCTCCCACTCAACCCTGCATTCCCCGATCCAGATCAAAGCAATCGACAATACACTCATTGGAGAAGGGATTACATCAAACTCAAACACTTATCATGACGGTAGGACTATTTCATCAAGAATTTCCCTATTTCCTCTATGTGGTCAACTCTCCTAAACACAAAATCATCCTGGGACACCCCTGGCTATCGGTACACGACCCTAACATCTCCTGGCATAATGGTGAGCTCCGTCAATGGTCCATGTTCTGCATAAATCACTGCTTCGCCATACGGCCACAACCCTGTTTTACAACCAGCATAGAAAGTCCAGAGACCCATAAGACTATAAACGTCCCCTCTTGCTACAATGACCTATCAGAGGTCTTCAGTAAAACTAAGGCCACACGCACCTCACAGATCTGGAGACTGCGCAATTGATCTGCTTCCCAATGCCATGCCACCCAAAAGCAAAGTCTATCATCTTTCCAGAACAGAAAACCAGGCCATGGAAGAATACATCAAAGAAGCCATGAACTTTTTTCGTGCATCCACATCACCAGCCAGGGCAGGTTTTTTCTTTGTCGAGAAGAAGGATGGAGGACTGAGACCTTGCATCGATTACAGAGGACTTAATAATGTCACTGTTAAGTTCCGCTACCCACTCCCATTAGTTCCATCCGCTCCCTTGAACAACTTTGTGAAGCCACCATTTACACCAAGCTTGATTTAAGAAGTGCATATAATCTAATCCGGATTAAGGAGGGAGATGAGTGGAAAACAGCCTTCCTCACCACCAGGGGGCACTATGAATATCAGGTCATGCCATATGGACTGGCGAATTCACCAGCAGTTTTCTAATCCTTCATAAATGACATCTTCAGAGATGTGCTGAACCAGTATGTGGTCGCCTACATCGACAACAACTTGATCTACTCCAAATCAGAAGAAGAACACATTGGTCAAGTAAGAAATGTTCTCTCTCAATTACTAGAAAACCAGCTGTACGTTAAGGCAGAAAAATGTGAATTCCATGTGAAGCAAACAACCTTTTTAGGATATCATATTAGTCACGAGGGAGTAAGAATGGATGAGAGGAAAGTCAGGGCAGTCACCGAATGGCCTCAACCAACCACGATTAAGGAACTCCAAAGATTTCTGGGGTTTGCTAACTTTATTATAGCATTGTCTCTGCCCCGTTGACATCCCTCCTAAAAGGCAAACCCTCGAAATTAATGTGGACAGAGGAGGCTAAAACTGCTTTCACCACTTTGAAAGGAAAATTCACCACAGCACCTATCCTGAAACACCCCGAACCAAGTTTACCATTTGTGGTTGAAGTTGATGCCTCGGACTGTGGAATCAGAGCTGTACTTTCCCAACGTCATGGTCAACCAGGCAAGTTATTCCCATGTGCATTCTTTTCAAGAAAGCTAACAGCAGCAGAACGTAATTATGACGTGGGCAACAAGGAACTCCTCTCTATGAAAGCCGCCATTGAAGAGTGGAGACACTGGCTAGAAGGAGCAACTCATCCTTTTCAAGTAATCACAGATCATAAAAATCTAGAATATATCAAGAGTGCCAAACGTCTCAACCCATGCCAAGCCCCCTGGGCCCTGTTTTTTACCCGTTTCCAATTTACAGTCACATATCGACCAGGCAGTAAAAACAGCAAGGCAGATGCACTTTCTAGACGTTATGACCCCCCTACTAAAAATCTCACACCAGAACCTATTCTTCCTCCTACCGTGGTCATCGCACCAGTGACCTGGGACATTATGGAGGAGCTACAACGGGAACAACAACAGGACCCGACACCTGATCAGTGCCCCCCAAACAGACAGTATGTACCACACAACTTACGTCCACGAATCATGCAGTGGGTCCATGCATCTATTGGTAAGGCCACCCTGGAATTTCTTGCACTCTTCACCTTCTTCAGAACTCATTCTGGTGGCCATCCATGTCAAGGGACGTTACCACATATGTAAAATCCTGTCAAGTCTGTGCTCAGTCAAAAACACCCAAATAATTACCATCCGGACTCCTCCAACCACTACCCATCCCACAACGTCCATGGTCCCACCTTTCCATCGACTTCGTAACTGATCTGCCCCCTTCTGATGGCTTCACCACCATTCTCGTCATTATTGATAGATTCTCTAAATCCTGTCGACTGATACCTTTAAAGAAACTACCTACAGCCATGGAAACAGCTCTCGCCTTGTTCCACCAGGTCTTCCAAGTATATGGCCTTCCAGAGGACATTGTCAGCGATCGGGGCACTCAATTCACTTCCCAAGTTTGGAGGGCTTTCTGCAAACATCTGGACATTAACGTAAGCCTGATGTCAGGTTATCACCCTCAAGCCAACGGCCAAGTCGAACGCCTAAACTAAGAGATCGGCAGATACCTACGAACATACTGCAGCTGAGAACAACAGCGATGGTCAGAGTTCTTACCCTGGGCAGAATATGCCCAAAACTCCATCACCCATACTTCTACAGGTCTAACCCCCTTCCAGTGCATCCTGGGATTCCAACCTCCCTTATTTCCATGGTCTGGTGAGCCTTATTCAGTCCCAGCGGTGGATGAGTGGATCAAACGAAGTGAGGGGGTGTGGGACAGTGCACACATTCGCCTCCAGCGAGCCGTACGAACACAGGAGTTCCAGGCTAACAGGCGACGTCGCCCACATCCCCCCTATTAACCAGGACAACGGGTCTGGCTCTCCACGAGGGACCTCAAACTTCGGCTTCCCAGCAAAAAACTCAGCCCAATGTATGTTGGCCCTTTTAAAATTCTTAGAAGAATAAATGAGGTCACTTACCAACTACAACTTCCTGTTGACTACAGAATATCTCCTTTTTTTCATGTTTCCCTCCTCAAACCGGTCCACCTGGATGCTGACCCCGAAACCAAGATCCAAGAGCCAACACCACCACTGGATATTGATGGTACTCCTGCTTACAAGGTGAATGTGCTGCTGGACTCAAGGAGGAGAGGGGGTCAGCTCCAATATCTGGTGGACTGGGAGGGCTACGGGCCTGAGGAAAGGTCCTGGGTAACTGCTCATGATATTCTGGATACCTCTCTCATTGAGGAATTTCATCGAGCCAGACCCGATCGACCAGCACAACAATCACGGGGACGCCCACGTCGAGTGCCAGGAGTCGCTCCTAGAGAGGGGGGTTCTGTAATGCCTAACCAACAGAGGGAGCCCTCACCCGAATACTGACTGTGCTCCACTCCCTCTACTTTTCTAGTCATTTCCTGTTTGTAGCATTTATAAGCATGCTAGCCGTTTGGGCCTGTGCGATGTATTGCCAGTATTTCTGCCTTACCAAGCATTTTTCAAATATCCTGTTGACCTATTCTGTGTATGATTTTGCCTGTTTAGCTGACTACGTACTCTGGATTTTCCCTTCTGTTTTGATTGCCTGATAACTCGATCTTTGTGTTTGGACCTCCTGCCTGCCTACTCGTCTTTGTCTATTGGATCAACCCTGTGTACGTCGAAAGATTGGACTGTTCATCCGGTTTTGACCCTTTGCCTGAATTCACGTTTCTGTTTTATGAAAGCCCCTTTAATAAACTTCTGCTAATGGATTCTACCTCAGCCTCAGTGGCCTCATTACAATAAGAATATTCATCAATTACAAATAATGTCCTAAAGAGGTTCCAAGAATATTGTTCAAAGAACGTTTTCTATCAAAATTATAAGAACATTCATCAATTACAAATAATGTCCTAAAGACGTTCCAAGAATGTTGTTCAAAGAACGTTTTCTATTAAAATTATAAGAACATTCATCAATTACAAATAATGTCCTAAAGACGTTCCAAGAATGTTGTTCAAACATTCCGGATTCCGCTTCCGTCGCTGCGCTGTACAGTCGACGTTAGGGATGGCTCCGCTCAATTTGTGCTTTAATATACTTTTTTACGTATTTTTACTTTCTCTTTTTACACGCATAACGTCTACACTGTTTATATACGACAGAAGAACACTTTTGGACATTGGGCACCACTGCACTAACCTGCTTCAGGACACTCTATCCACGGATCCAGCGTGGCCATTGGAGATACTTCAGAGCACCGAGGTTAACGATGGCCGCCTCAATAATCCCAGGCGGCGTAGGAAACATCGTGGGAGACGCGCTGGAATACGTAACAGACTGAGAAAAAGGGCTCACAGTCCCCCTCTACCGAGTATTCTGCTCGCCAATGTCTGATCCTTGGAGAATAAGATGGATGATCTTAGAGCCAGGATAAGTTTCCAACGGGACATTAGAGACTGTAACATCCTTTGTTTGACCGAAACGTGGCTCACGCCGACGGTCCCGGACACCGCTGTAACGCCGTCTGATAACTTCTCTGTTTTACGGATGGACAGAACAGCTGAGGCCGGAAAAACCAAAGGTGGTGGAGTGTGCTTCATGATTAACAAGAAATGGTGTGACCCCAGGAATATCTCCATTCTGTAGTGTTCCTGCTCGCCTCATCTGGAACACCTCTCCATTATCTGCCGCCCATTCTACCTGCCCCGGAAGTTTACATCGATCATCGTTACTGCCGTCTACATTCCACCTCAAGCAGATACTAGCTTGGCTCTGTCCAAACTCCACGACGAGCTCAGCGGCAACATCAACAAACACCCTGACGCTGCATGTATCATCGGCGGGGACTTCAACAAAGCCAACCTCAGAAAAGTCATGCCAAACTTCCACCAACATATATCCTGTCCAACTAGAGGACAGAATACACTGGATCATTGCTACACCCAGTTTAAGAATGCCTACAAAGCTCGTTCCCTGCCTGCTTTTGGCAAATCAGACCACGCCGCCATCTTCCTCACACCGGAATATAAACAAAGGATCGTTCAGAAACCGCCGGTGGAGAGGGAAGTGACGCGCTGGTCCTCCCACTCTGAAGCTATGCTACAGGCGTCTCTTGATGACGTCGACTGGGACATGTTCCGGGCGAGTTCATCTGACGTCAGCGAATTCACGGATGTAGCAGTAAGCTTTATCAACACGCTAACCACAAGCCACCGAAACAGTAACAATAAGGACATTTTCTAATCAGAAACCAGATCAATCCGTGATGCGGTTAACCATCGCACTGCCGCATACAACGCTGGTCTTTTGTCGGGAAACATGAGCGAATACAAATCATCATGTTACGCTCTCCGTCGGGCAGTTAGATCTGCTAAACTCAGATACAGGGAGAATTGAGTCACATTTCCAGCTCAATGACTCTCGACGCATGTGGCAGGGACTGAAGACCATCTGTTCCTCTGGAAACAACTCTTCCGCAGAGGTGAGAGCAGATCCGTTGCTGGCCGAAGAGCTAAACACCTTCTACGGCCGCTTTGAATGTAACTGCGGCGCGACTCTGCCGATCTGCGTGCCAGGAAGCAGCAGACAGAGCAGCGATGTTTGTGCTATCACCTTTTCAGAGGACGACGTTCGGAGGGAACTAAAGAGAGTGAACGTAAGGAAAGCAGCAGGACCTGATGGGATTACTGGCGTGTTCTGAGGTCCTGTGCTGATCAGCTTGCTGGTTTGTTTACTTCCATCTTTAATGAGTCCTTGCTACCTCTGTGGTTCCCACCTCATTTAAAAATATGTCATAATCCCTGTGCCTAAGAACAGTAAACCCTCTTGCCTGAATGACTATCATCCAGTTGCCCTCACATCGACAGTCATGAAGGTTTTGAGAGACTCTTAAAGAAACACATTTGCTCCTCCATTCCTGCTACTCTGGACCCTCTTCAGTTTGCCTATCGGCCAAATAGGTCTACTGATGATGCCATCTTCCAGGTACTACACTCCTCCCTCACTCACATTGACAGCAAAAATGGCAACTATGTCAGGCTGCTATTCATAGACTATAGCTCAGCTTTCAACACTATAGTCCCCACCAAGCTTGCTGTCAAACTCTCAGACCTCGGCCTAAACACTTCACTCTGTGACTGGATTCAAGATTTCCTCACCGCCAGAACACAAGTGGTGAAAGTCGGCCAGTTCACCTCCAACTCCATAACCCTGAACGTAGGAGCCCCACAGGGCTGTGTCCTGAGCCCCCTGCTCTACTCTCTCTACACACACGACTGTGTGTCCTCTCACAGCTCCACTTCTATTGTCAAATTTGCTGATGATACTGTGGTTCTCGGCCTCGTTTCCAACAACGATGAGGCCGCATACTTGCATGAGGTTGAGAGACTCACATCATGGTGCCAGGACAACTGTCTCTCTCTGAACATGAGCAAAACCAAAGAGCTGATTGTAGACTTCAGGAAGAGACAGCAGCAGCCCTACACTCCTCTTATGATCAGTGGGACCCCTGTGGAGAGGGTGAGCAGCTTCAAGTACCTCGGTGTAAACATCTCCAAGGACCTGACTTGGACTGCACACATCCAAACACAGGTCAAGAAAGCCAGGCAAAGACTGTACCATCTGCGACAACTGAGGAAATTCAGGGTCTCACCAGCTATCCTGAAAACTTTCTATTCAGGGGCCATAGAAAGTGTTCTGACTCAGTGCATCTCAGTGTGGTATAATAATGCCACAAACCAGGACTGCAAAGCTCTACAGAGAGTCGTGCGCTTAGCTGAGCGCATCTCATGGTCTACTCTCCCCTCTCTGCAGGACATCTACCTCAAACGCTGCAAAAGCAGAGCTGCTAAAATCATCAAGGACTCGAATCACCCTGGTAACCATCATTTCTGTTTACTGCCATCTGACAAGCGCTTCAGGAGCATGATGGCAAAAACTGAAAGACTGAGGAGGAGTTTCTTCCCTCAGGCCATCAGGCTCCTAAACTCAGTCTCATAACATCATTACATCCACAGGACTCAATTTAATAAACTGTATACACATCCATTATTCTCCATCATCCACACTGCTGCTATGTTTACATACCCGGTACAACCCATTTGCACATTCTCTTGCACATCCGTGTTTTTTATTATTATTTATTATCCACAGTATACTGTATTGCACATTTTATCTCATTGCACATCTTACTCATTTTATTTTATTATTTGTTCCCATTTTCATTCTCACCTATATTTATATATATATTCTCTTGTGTTATGTTTCATTGTTTTATTTCTTGTTATTTTTATTTATTTTCTATTTTCTATTTTATTATTATAATTTTATATTTTTTGCACTTTCCATTGTCCTGACCTACATTTCACTACTGATTATACCCTGTATGATTGTGTATGTGACAAATAATAAAGAACCTTGAACCGAACCAACCTTGAACCTTGAACCAAAGAACGTTTTCTATCAAAATTATAATAACATTAATCAAGTACAAATAACGTCCTAAAGATGTTCCAAGAGCTTTGTTCTCAGAACGTTTTCTATCAACATTACAAGAACATTAACAACGTTATAAGAACGTTCCAAAAACATTATTTTAATAACGTTTTATACTAACATTTACACAACTTTTAAAGAACGTTATTGAATGTTCTGCGAATGTTCCCTGTATAGGTTAGCTGGGATTCAGCTGCATAATTACACCATGCTGCAATGCATGCTGAGAGTTTGGCAAACTAAATATTTTAAATAAAATAAAAACTTATGTTAATTGTTGAGATATATGACAGAAATGAAGTCAAACTTGATCTCTGTAATTGTCTGATAAGGTTGGTAATGCTGTTTGTGCATGCAATGTTTAAATTCCTCTGCATAATGGTTTATTATCTTGCAGAGTTGATTTAATTTAATGTGGCTGTATGTCAAATAAATTATTTGATACTAACTGAAATGGGCTTCAATATCATTAGATGATGATGTCCTGGGTGACTACAGTTAACTCGGAATAAGAATGAAACAGACTAATATTAGCCTAGATGCCACTTTAAAACAGACAAAATAAAACTAACAATAAAGCACATTATAATTGTGGTAAAAACTAACATATTTACACATATTACCTGGAATGAAAACAATAAACTCTAATGTTGAGAAATGTACACAAACTTGTTATGTAATTAGTGGAGCTGGTTGGTCAAGTCAATCCATTGTACAACAGGAGAGTTGTGCTGACTTGATTTAATTTAAGAACATGTACATTTCATATTATAGCTAAGTTACCTCAAATAACATGAAATAATATCAAAACATAATGGTCCTGCCTGTTGTTGACTAAATACCTCTGGTGACGAACAAATTTTACTGAGCCACGGTCTTCCCCAGTTCACAGACAATCGTGTCACGATCTACTGATTCACTACTTGGGAACTGACTGAGAAGCTTTGAAATGATTACCAGTTGGAATGAAAACAATAAACTCCTAATGTTGAAAGTACACACATTATGTAGTTGCAGTGGGCGTAAGGTCACAAGAAATCCATTGTTACAATCAGGGAGAGTTGTTATTGATTTTCTGAATCATGTACATTTCATAATAGTCAATTCAACTAACATAAAATTAATATCAAAATATAATGGTCCTGCCAAGTTGTTGATAAATTAAAATTTAACGTTTACAAATTTTATATGTTACCTCAGTTCACAGACTCGGATTCACTACTTAAACTGACTGAGAAGCTTTGAAATGATTCAGTTGTTAATTTTCATTCAGAATGACGAACTTCCAATTCAACTAAAATGTTTTAATTGGTCAAACATTAGAAGACTGGAGCAAGTTATGTAAATTAAAATTTAACCGTTTACTCCATGTGTTTTATATGTTACCTCAGTTAATATTTATTATTTGGGCATCATAAGAAATTGCTGGGGAACTACATAAACACATATTTTTATAGTTGTTAAAATGATTAACTGGTGTTTATCAATCACTGAAAACACACACTTTACAACACATTATAGCCATAATTGAATAACAATCTCCATTTATAAATCCATTTATACAAGACGAAACAGCAGTTCAATTCCAGCTGCAGCAAAGTCAGATTTTGTAAAGGACTCATTTGGTTCCCGTGGTCTTGTCCCACTTGCTGTCTAGGTGATGAGGTCCTCACTGGGGATCTGTTACAAGCCTTTCGTTATGACCGGGTTTGTTTCTTTGTCTGGCAAGGAAGAGGATCGGAGAGAAATTTCCATTCTTCAGGATACTGGGGCTATGGTGTCCATTATGGTGTCTGATATTTTGCCTTTTTCTGATGGGTCATATTGTGGCTAAAATGTTTTGGTCCGTGGGATCGAAATGCAGATAGTGCCTGTCCCTTTACATCGTGTGCATCTAGACTGTACACTGGTGTCCAGATTTGTGAGAGGGGGAGTTCGTTGTTCACTTCCTGTGAAAGGAGTAACTTTCATTTTGGGAAACGATTTAGCTGGAGGTAAAGTGCTGCCAGTGCCAGAGGTGACTGACGTCCTGAGTTTTTGTTTAAATTCTACTGATGTTGCTCATTTCCATCCTGAGGTGTTTTCTACTTGTGAGGTTACTCAGGCTCGGTCAGCTAAGGTTATGGAGCAAGTTGGTTTAGCGGATTCATTGGCAGGGCATGTGTTAGCAGAGGATGAGAACATTTTTTAAACCTAGGGAAATGATACACAAGGTTCTAATGTGAAAAGTTCAGTGGGTTTGCTGGAAAGTTTTCATTCTTTACATCTGCCCATTTCTTGTTTTCAGATCATTGCTGCACAAAAGGATGACTCATCTTTGACTAAATGTTTCTCGGTTGTTATTAGCTCGGAGGCTGCGAAGAAAAGGGACACTTCATACTTCATATATGATAGTTTATTAATGAGGAGGTTGTGTTCTAAGGTTGAAGAGGATTTGGATTGGAATGTTATATATCAAGTGGTAGTTCCAAGCATGTATCGTTCTTATGTATTGTGTTTAGCTCATGAACACTTACTTTCTGGACATTTGGGGTAACAAAAAGCATTTTTTTTGTCCTGGGTTAAAACGAGACGTTGCAAAATTCTGCCGCACATGTCATACTTGTCAAATTACAAGCCAAATCAGGTAATCCTGCGCGCTCCACTGACTCCTATTTTGGTTATGGGAGAAGCATTTGAAGAAGTACTGATTGACTGCGTCAGTCCTTTACCGAAAACAAAAGCAGGTAACCAATATCTGTGTACCATAATGTGTAGAGCGACTCGATTTCCTGAAGCTGTTCCATTGCGCAATGTAAAGGCTCCTGTTGTTTTGAAAACGTTGATTAAGTTCTTTTACATTTATGGACTTTCCAAAGTTATTCAAACAGATCAAGGATCAAATTTTTTGTTGCGAGTTTTCAATCAAGCTTTGAAGTCTTTGTCTATAGCACACTGAGTTTCTAGTACATATCACCCGGAAAGTCAAGGTGCGATTGAGAGGTTTCACAAAACCTTAAAGGTCATGCTTTGAAAATATTGTATGGATTGGGATGGATTGGGATTGGGATGAGGGAATTCCTTTAGTATTGTTTGCCGTACGTGAGAGCATGCAAGAATCACTTGGGTTTAGTCCGGCTGAGATGGTCTTCGGACATACTGTCCGGGGGCCCGTTGAAGGTTTTGAAAGATAAAATGATGGAAAGTAATACAGAGAATAGAATGAATGTGTTAAACTATGTCAGTCGTTTTAGAGAAAAACTTCATGGAGCTTGTGATCTTGCTCATAACTTTCGGAAAGATGCTCAGTCTGAGATGAAGGATCGGTTTGACAGGCAAGCAGTTGCACAATCTTTTCAGTCAGGTGACCAGGTGTTGGTATTATTACCTAATCCAGGTTCGGCACTGACATCTTGATTTACTGGTCCATACAACGTGGTCAGGAAACTTAGTGATACGGATTATGTTGTATCTACTCTTAAAAGAAGGCAAAAAACTTGCGTTTGTCATGTGAACATGCTTAAAGCGTATCATGATCGTGGAAAAGATGATTGTGACAAACAAGCAATTGATAATGCAGCAGTTTGGGTAACATCTGAAGTTTTGTCTATTGAAAAAGATGTCGCAAAAGCAGATGAAGATGGTCTGTCACTGAGGAATACTCCTCAACAGTGTAGTAAGTTGGATAACTCTGGATAAGTTGACTTCCCATTTTTTCACTTGCCCGATGAGATAATGCATGAGGCAATAGAACTCATTACCTCTTTTCCATCTTTGTTTTCGGATGTTCCATCCCAGACTAGTGTGTTACAACATGATATTGATGTCCAAGATGCGAAACTGATAAAGCAACATGCTTATCGAATGAATGCTGTCAAACGATCCATTATGAAGAAAGTAACTGACTATTTGCTCCAAAATGGTTTAGCTCGTCACAGCTATAGTTCGTAGAGTTCTCCCTGCCTTTTTGTTAATAAACCTGATGGTTCTTTTCGTTTATGAATGGATTTCCGTAAAGTAAACGCTGTCACCGTGGTCCTAACATCTGTTTTTTCAGAATTTAGCAGCAAAAAATTACTTGTCATCCAGTTTTTTATAATGACTATGCATTCCGTTAGTTTCTCAATTTGGTGTGATCAGATGACTTGGGATCAGGTTAGGCATGGGATGATAACCGGTTTCAATGAAGGCCTATACATTTACATTTAGTAATTTTGCAGTTGCTTTTATTTAAAGCGACTTACAGTTGGGGAATAGCGACTTACAATTGGGGAATATACTGCAGTTTGGAAAGTCACAGTTTCAAAACCACTAAAACTTTACGTTATACAGTTTTTGCAGTATGCACAGTTTTTTTATGAGTCGTCAAAAACGGAAAGTGCAAGGACTCCCTCAGTTGCAGTGAAGAGCGCATGAGACACACGGCCCCTCCCCCTCCGGTTGGTGCGAGCAGTCAGTGAAAGTCAGCTGTGTGTATTATGATGGCCGAAGGAGATGTATCCCTATTCCCTGCAACTTTTCCACCGTTGAATAACACGAAGACTGCCGTATGGAAAATGTTCCCGCAACATAGACTAATCATGTTACGTACACAACGATATTCCTTAAATGATGATGTTTTAGAGCCGATCGCTAAAAAAAAACTTCCAGGTCGTACATAAACTATCTATCTGTGTTATCTTAATTTTTCCCTCTTTCACCCCCGATCAAGACCCACCCGCCGTTTATTTCAGTGTTGAATTAAATTATATTTGGCTTGCTACCGAGGTCTGAGGCAGATAACATGGCTAATTACCAAGCTAACGTCAACTAGTTTACTCCCTTATGTTACTTCACAGAGCGGGGAATAGCAGACTAACGTAAAGTACTATGTTTCTGATATTAGGTACAATCATTATATTTAGCTTATCACATATCACGTCTATAATTTTAAGCCTCCTGCCATTGTTTACTTCTGTTCAGAATCACGATTTAAAAAACAGACTTTGCCAGACTGTTGTACGGAGAGAGACCGTGTGTGTGTGTGTGAGTGTGAGTGTGAGTGTGTGTGTGTGTGTGTAACACACTCACGCTCTCTCCTTATGTGCACACATCCTCGTACCTAACCACTCCAAACTTAATCCGGGAAAGGTGAACATTCCTGCATCATAACTTGTACTGAAAGATGAATGTGTAGAAAGTGAGCATGTGTCCGAAAACCTTGTTGAGCTGCAGGTTTAATGACTGTTTTTTTTATTATTTATTATTATAATATAAATATATATATATACTGTATATATATATATATATATATTTTTTTTTTTTTTTTTTTTTTACAGAAATTGTTTTGATTATGTTTTTGATTGAGCTGCATGTTTAGGCTTACTTTAAGTGACTACATTTTTTTATTTATAATTTTATATTTTATATAAATGTATTTTCTAATTATTGTGAAACTGTAGGTTTAGGCTCACTTAAGTGACTGCACTTAATTTAATTAAGAATAATCTTTTTATTTTAAGTATTGTTTACTGTTCCAAAATGTTCTATATGTTTAGTTTAGTTTTATTTAAAGTTTGACATGACAGGATATTGTAGCACAAAACCCTGCAATGTGTCAAACATACACATAATCCAAGACAATCATTACTTAAAAAAAAAAAAAAAAAAAAAAAATATATATATATATATATATATATATATATATATATATATATATATATATATACATATACACATACACACATATATATATGGGACCCGTAAGTTATTCATTCAAGAATTTTAGAGCACGGGGAATAAAGGAGAGTTCATGATGTTTAGTTTTACTCCTGGGTACAACAAATGTATTGTGCCGCCGAAGAGAATAAGTAGGTGATGGAGCCATAGGCAGGAAACATTGCAGTGGTGATGAACTGTCCTTGAGTATTTTAGTAAGAGTGCATATGGTGGCTTCCTCATGCTTCTCACTCAATGTTGGGAGAGTTGAAGTCGGAATGCCTATTATCCGACAGCATCGCTTTTGGATCCTCTCCAACTCCTCAGAGAGACCTTACGGTAGACCACCCCATACTGGACTAGCATACTCGAGAACTGGCCGTAAAAAAGTCAAGTATTTTTAATTTTTACTTCTCTTTTGATAATCGTGTATCGCCTGCAATGATTATGTACGACAGAAGAACACTTTTGGACATTGGACAACGCTACACTAACCTGATTCAGAACACTTTATCCGCGGATCCAGCGTGGCCATTGGAGATACTTCGGAACAACGAGTTGAACAACGACCACCTGAACAACCGCAGGAGGCGAAGGAAACACCGCGGGAGACGCGCTGGAATATGCAACAGACTGAGGAAAAGGGCTCACAGCCCTCCTCTACCAAGTATTCTGCTCGCTAATGTCCAATCCTTGGAGAATAAGATGGACAATCTTAGAGCCAGGATAAGTTTCCAACGGGACATTAGGAACTGTAACATCTTTTGTTTGACCGAAACATGGCTCACGCCGACGGTCCCGGACACCGCTGTAACGCCGTCTGATAACTTCTCTGTTTTACGGATGGACAGAACAGTCGAGGCCGGAAAAAACAAAGGTGGTGGAGTGTGTTTCTTGTGCAGAGGTGAGAGCAGATCCGTTGCTGGCCGAAGAGCTAAACACCTTCTACGGCCGCTTTGAATGTAATGGCGGCGCGATTCTGCCGAACAGCCCGTCAGGAAGCAGCAGTCAGAGCAGCGATCATGTTATCACCGTGTCAGAGGATGATGTTCGGAGGGAACTAAAGAGAGTGAACGTCAGGAAAGCAACAGGACCTGGTGAGATTACTGGCCGCGTTCTGAGGTCCTGTGCTGATCAGCTTGCTGGTTTGTTTACTTCCATATTTAATGAGTCCCTTGCTACCTCTGTTGTTCCCACCTCCTTTAAAAAATCTGTCATCATCCCTGTGCCTAAGAACAGTAAACCCTCTTGCCTAAATGTCTATCATCCAGTTGCCTTCACATCAACAGTCATGAAGGGTTTTGAGAGACTTTTAAAGAAACACATTTGCTCCTCCATCCCTGCTACTTTGGACCCTCTTCAGTTTGCCTATCGGCCAAATAGGTCTACTGATGATGCCATCTCCCAGGTCCTGCACTCCTCCCTCACTCACATCGACAGCAAGAATGGCAACTATGTCAGGCTGCTATTCATAGACTATAGCTCAGCTTTCAACACTATAGTCCCCACCAAGCTAGCTGATAAACTCACAGACCTCGGCCTAAACACTTCACTCTGTGACTGGATTCAAGATTTCCTCACCGCCAGACCACAAGTGGTGAAAGTCGGCCAGTTCACCTCCAACTCCATCACCCTGAACATAGGAGCCCCACAGGGCTGTGTCCTGAGCCCCCTGCTCTACTCTCTATACACCCACGACTGCGTGTCCTCTCACAGCTCCACTTCTATTGTCAAATTTGCGGATGATACTGTGGTTCTGGGCCTCATTAACAACGATGACGAGGCCGCATACTTGGATGAGGTGGAGAGACTCACATCATGGTGCCAGGACAACTGTCTCTCTCTGAACGTGAGTAAAACTAAGGAGCTGATCGTGGACTTCAGGAAGAGACAGCAGCGGCCCTACACTCCTCTTATGATCAGTGGGACCCCTGTGGAGAGGGTGAGCAGATTCAAGTACCTCGGTGTAAACATCTCCGAGGACCTGACATGGACTACACACATTCAAACACAGGTTAAGAAAGCCAGGCAAAGACTGTACCATCTGCGACAGCTGAGGAAATTCAGGGTCTCACCAGTTATCCTGAAAACTTTCTATTCTGGGGCCATAGAAAGTGTATTGACTCAGTGCATCTCAGTGTGGTACGGTATTTCCTCAAACCAGGACTGCAAAGCTCTACAGAGAGTCGTGCGCTTAGCTGAGCGCATCTCAGGTCTACTCTCCCTCTCTGCAGGGCATCTACCTCAAACGCTGCAAAAGCAGAGCTGCTAAAATCATCAAAGACTCAACTCACCCCGGTAACCATCTTTTCTGTTTACTGCCATCTGGAGCGCTTCAGGAGCATGATGGCAAAACTGAAAGACTGAGGAGGAGCTTCTTCCCTCAGGCCATCAGGCTCCTAAACTCAAACTCAGTTTCAAACATTTACAAGACTCATTGTTAACTGTAAATATTCTCATATTCTCAATATTGCTGCTTTATGTACAATACCCTGAACAACCCGTCTGCACATCCCTCTTATTCACATTACTATTTATTAAGTCCCAGTACACTGGTTTTTTTTTTTGCACATCTTATTGTTTGTTGCACATCGTATTGTTTTGCACATCTTATAGTTTTGCACTTTTTTATTTCATTGCACATTTTACTCTTATTTCTCTTTTTTTACCATATATATGCCCTTGTGTTGTGTTACTTTATATAATTTTTATTTTTATTATTTTGCACTGTCCACTGAGCGGACCTGATTCGATTACATTTCACTTCTAATTATACCCTGTGTAATTTATTATGTGACAAATAAAGAAACCTTGAACCTTGAAGTATACTTGCACTAAGACGTCACAAGGAAGGCCCGCTTTTTTTGCAGCGCAAAGATAGTATAGTCTGGGGCGCACCTTCAAAATCATGTACTTAATGTGGGTATCCCATGACAAGTCAGAGGATATTTGAACTCCAAGCAATTTAAAGGTGGAAACTCTACCAGTTGCATGTCCTGAGATAACAGGAGAGGGGGGTAGGGGATGTTGTAGTCTCTCCTAGCACTAATTACCATGTCCACAGTCTTAGCTCCATTCATTACCAATGTAAATTCCTGTCCCCATTCAACTACAGAATCCAAGGCCTTCTGAGTGAGTCCAGTTAAAGATCCCATTAGAAACTCTGTGATGTTAGATCATCAGCATATTTCACAGGTATTACCGAAGGAGGCAAATATAAATCCAGACTATTTATGCATATGACAAAAAGCAGAGGACATAAAAGTCCCCCTTCAGGAACACCAGCTGGAACTGGAAAGGAGTTAGAAATACAGGAGCCTCACTTCACCCTCTGCTCTCTGTTACTCAGATAACTCCTTACAATAAGTCAAAGGGGTCGTCTGACATGCAAGTCAGCCAAGGAACATAGCAGTCAACTATTTTCAATTGTGTCAAAAGCTTGAGTGAAGTCAACAAAAACGGCACGTATATCCATTTTGGGAGAGCTGTTAAGTGCTTCATGCCATTGCTGCAGAATTTGAATCAAGTCAGTGTCAGTTGATCTGTTCCTCATAAAGCCTTGTTATGATGGTTCGATCTTAGTAACTGTATCCTCCAGAATGCCATCTCTGAGGATTCTTTCAAACACTTTTCCAACACAGCTAAATTGCGAGATCTAGCGATAATCTGCTGGAAAACTAGGCTTTGCTTTTTTAAGAACGGATTTGACTATAGCCTCCTTCCATTGTTTTGGAAAGATATTATACTGAATACATGTATTGAAGATGTCACATAACACTGTTGCCAACTCTTCATGAAAAGTCTTTAGCACCCAAGGAGGAACGCAGTTGGGACCAGCAGCCTTGGCTGTTTTTACTTTACAGAGTCTAGTCTTAACTTGTCCAATACTCAGAGGAGGTACACTACAATTTGACAACTTGCAGGTGACTTCTTCCTCAGACAAAGAAATGTGGCTTGCATAATTCCACACAGAAGCAAAGTGCCTAGCCAGAGTGTCACACTCATGTTGCATGATGTTTTGATCCTGAGAAACCATGACACTCCTTCCATCCCCATTAAATTCTTCACTGACTTAAACCATTGTTTTGGCTTGGAACATCGCAGTTCCTTCGCCTCATGCTGGTAAAATTGTTTCTTTGCATTCTTAATTTTTTTGGCAATGATTCATTTTATTTTCCTATAAGAGGTTTTGTCGCCAGAAAAAAAGCATCAGATCTTTAATTTGAACAGTGACTTAAGGCTCATCTGTGTTTGTGATAGAGACTTTCTTTAATGGAACTGTTCTATCCAAGATAGAAATGATAGTGGAAGTAAAGGCACCAACCTTAGCCTCAGGATCCCATAGCTTCATGAATGTGAAAAAAATCTGTATAGTTCATAAGGAGGCCCAGTTCCCTGATTGTCTCAGGGGTAAGTTTTCTGCAAAAAAAATATGTTTAATGGGCTTGGTGGTCCAGTTTCCTGCATTTAGCTAAATAGTCTGATGGTCAGAAGAGCCAACATGAGGCAAATGCTCTGGTGTCTGATACATGGAGGAAATATTGGTAAATATAGAATCTAGTTGACTAGCCTTTCTTGTTGCTCCAGCCACAATTTGCTTCAGACCATGTCTGCTGCAGATGGTTTCAGACGTGTACTTATTTGTATCACCAAGTATGACAATTGCAGCCTGCTGGTAGTTACATTCAATATATCGGAGACAACTATCCAAATACTTTGAGATTAGTAAATCAGGTTGGGCCGTTGCAGAAGAGCATGGTGGAAAATATAGCACAGCAGCAATAATACAACTTAACCCTCAATGAAGATGACCAGGATGTAACCAGACCCACAAAGCGTCATGCTCTTCCTCTTCTAGATGAGTCAGTTCAATTTGTTTGATGGTGTTACAAACATACAAGGCAACTCTTCCTCCCCCACATCCTTTGTGATCCTGCTGATGTATTGTATATCCAGGAAAAGTTACAATTAAATCTGGGATACCATCATTTAGCTAAGTCTCTGAAACGGCGACAACTGCTGAGTTATTTATTCAGTGCTACACTGTGCAGCTCATCACATTTGTGGCGTAAAGAACGCACATTAGAAAGGAGAAAAACAGGCATAGATGGTATTGACTTGTGTTGGTTTATCTTAATATGAATTAAGTTCTTAGATTGGTAGCAACAGTCAGATAAAAAACATTATTTGCCCAGTTGGCAGTCTTTTAATATCCACAGCAGTTCCACAAGAAGTAGGGTGATTTTCAACAATTGTACGTATTGAACGAATATCATTTATTTCAGCTTTCTTCCCCAATGGGCGATATCTGAGTCGGAGAATCCCATTTAACTGCAGTATGTTCTTAACTTCAGGAGCCAAAGGAGATGCACATCTTCTTAGACTTCTTAAGAAATGGAAATCACTTACATTTCCAGGTTGTGCCATTGTAAGGATAAGAGGGAAACAATTACTTGAAGATGGTTTCCTCAATAGTTTCATATCATCTACCCAGCTGTAGAAGAGTAGGCTGCATACCATAATTCATCCAAAATCTCCCAGAAATAAATCCATCCGCATGTCCAAACTTCCAATATAGCAATATAATCAAAAAAATATATGATCTCTCTGTGCACCTGTAGAACGCAGGAGAGGGCTGTTTCTTAAAAATAAAATCTATTGTGTTCAGTGGGGAGAAGGTAGTTGTTTTCTACCCAGACATTTAAACATAACATATTTGACACCTGTAATGGCAATGTCAATACCGTGATACCGTGAAACCGAGATATTTTTATCTAAAGTTATCATACCGTGAAAATCTCATACCGGCCAATGCCTAGAGAAGGTCATTTGTAACTCTAATGAGAGCAGTCTCAGTACTATGAAATGGTCTAAATCCTGACTGGAAATCGTCACAGATACCATTTTTGTCTCTAAGAAGGAATATAATTGTGAGGATACTACATTTTCTAGTATATTTTACAGAAAAGGGAGATTCGAGATCAGTCTATAATTAACTAGATCTTTGGGGGTCATACTGTAATTTTTTAATGAGAGGCTTAATAACAGCCAATTTGAAGGTATTGGGAATATATCCTAATTACAATACGAATTAATAATAGCCAAAAGAAGATATTTGACTTCCGGAAGTACCTCTTTTAGTAGTTTAAATGAAATAGGGTCTAAAATATGTTGGTTTAGATGACTTAACACGTTTATACCATTCTTCCTCTCCTATAGTAGACAACGAGTGTAATTGTTCCTCAGGGGATCTATAGTGCACTTTTTGATGCGATACTGCAGATGACGGCTGTATGGTTGCAATTTTATCTCTGATAGTATCGATCTTGGAAGTAAAATAGGTCATAAAGTCATTACTGCTGTGCTGTTGGGAAATGTCAACACCTCCTGATACTTTATTTTTTTAAATTTAGCTGCTGTATTGAATAAATACCTGGGGTTATGTTTGTTTTCTTCTAAAAGAGATGAAAAGTAATTCGATCTAGCAGTTTTTAATGTTTTTTTCTGTAGGATAGGGTACTTTTCCGCCAAGCAATACAAAATACCTCTAGTTTAGTTTGCCTCCAGCTGCACTCCATTTTCCGGGCTGTTCTCTTTAGGGCGCGAGTGTGCTTATTATACCATGGTTTCGGACTCTTTTCCTTAATCTTCCTCAAGCGTAAAGGAGAAACAGTATCTAAAGTGCTAGAAAAGAGAGACTACATAGTTTCTAATTTTTTACATCATCAAGCTTTTTTGTGCTGTTGGGTATGCTGAGGAATTGAGATAAATAAGGAAGATTATTTACAAAGCAGTCTTGTGTGGTAGAAGTGATGGTTCTACCATACTTGTAGCAAGGAGAAGAATTTACAGTTTTAGCTATATGAAGTTTACAGAAGACTAGATAATGATCTGAGATATCATCACGTTGCTGCAGAATTTCAATATCATTAACATCAGTTCCATGTGATAATATTAAATCTAGAGTATGATTTTGACAATAAGTATGTCCTGACACGTGTTTTCTAACCCCAATATAATTCATAATGTCTATGCATGCTGATCCTAATGCATCTTTTTCATTATCAACGTGGATATTAAAATCACCAACGATTAAGGGTTTATCTGAAGCCAGCACTAACTCTGATAGAAAATTAGCAAATTCTTTAATAAAGTCTGTATGGTAACCTGGTGGCCTGTATAAAGTAGCCAGTACAAACATCACAGGAGATTTATCATTAACACTTGTTTCTCTAGATAATGTTATATGAAGTATATATTACTTTAAAAGAGTTATACTTAAAGCCTGCCATCTGAGAAATTCTGAGAATATTGCTATAAATTTTAGCAACACCTCTCCCTTTGCCTTTTGGATGTGGTTCATTTTTATAACAGTAATCTTGGGGGGTAGATGTTTGAATAATTTACACATTTAAATGAATGGTGAGTGAGTGTGTGTGATTGAGTGTGCGAGTGTGTGTGAGTGATAGGGCTGTGTAATTGATCGCAACTATGGCTCTGTGTGTTAACTGCCGCTCCATTTGAAAACAGATGATGGAGATTTACCACCAATCATGGAGCCGGCTTTACTGACAAGTTACACATGAGAATCGCATGCGATTAATTGCACAGCCCTAGTGTGTGAGGGAGTGTGTGTGTGTGTGTGTGTGTGTGTGTGTGTGTGTGTGTGTGTGTGTGTTTGTGTGTGTGTGTGTGTGTGTGTGTGTGTGGGTGGGTGGGTGTGGTTTCACAGCTGAAGTGTGTGTGTGTGTGTGTGTTTCAGAGGTCGTAAGCCTGGCTCAGGACGTAAGAACGGTGGCGCTGGAGCCAAAGGCAAAGACAAGAAACTCTCCGGCACCGAATCAGAGCAATAGGTAAACTAATCCTGTTCACTGTGTGAGACTATATCCCACAATGCAATGCCATCTTTACCTTCACACAAAACTGGATTAAAAATGCTACATCTCTAAGATGCTTCAAGATACCTCCTGCAAAGCTACACTACTGTTAAAAGTTTTAGGCACTTGTGTAAAAATGCTGTAACAAATTATGTCATAAATAGATTTTCTAAATCAATTAACTTCTATTAACTAAACTAAATCAAAATGTGCTGTGAGCGTCTTTGCGTTTAAAGCAGGTTTTGTCCTCGGTGCACTAGAGCAGAGTTTCTCAGGAGCTTTCTTGAAGCGTCTTGAGACACAGTTCTTCTGGATTGAGTCTGTCTCAGTTTGTTCTGTTTCTTCATGTCATTCCAGATGGACTGCTGATGATCAGATCAGACTAAAATATCACTGGATTATAACAATTAATGGCTAAATGAATGTTTGTAGATATTTCCTACTGCCACACTACAGCAAAAGATAGAAATAACCGACTTAAAACCTCTTTTACCTGCGGATATACTAGTGTTTTAATAATTTTGGCCACCACTGTAACTTACATTTTTATTATCTTTAACATGATGTTATTTGATATAATGCAGTGAACATCACGCCTGCTCAGTGAAAGTCACATCTGAATCACTGATCTATATATAATGACTGGATGGACCCTTTTCACAAGACTGTGACTGTGTTTAACGGTCATCAGCATCGTAAATTCTCAAAGGTTTTTATATTTGTAGGTCCCTTTCTAGTGCTTTTGTACATTTTCAACAGGTCAGGTCTGCCCAAAAACTCATCCAATTGTCTATAACACCTATGTTATTCTGCGGGCACCACTTTCCCCACATTCTGCGGGACATCCAGCCATTGGTGACCACTTTCCCCACATTCTGCGGGACATCCAGCCATTGAGTGACGACAGTCTGCTAGAATCTCATCCCCAGTAATCAGGAGGGACCAGAACATATTACAGTGTCTGAATCGTGCAAGTTCACACACCTCTTTAACATTATTTTTAATAATATGTTAAAATCTCTGACTAATCGAACATCATTAGTGCCGACAATCTTACTGAATTTACATTTAGCATTAGCCAGCACTTTAAAATTTGCCAAGATGTCAGGCACTCTGGCTCCTGGTAAGCATTGGACTATGGTGGCTGCTTTATAGATATATATATTATAGTGGAAGTTTTTTTGTTTTGAGAGTGCTTGAGACTGAAGTCAGTGATAATGTTATTTGTTGTTTTTATTATATTCTGATCATATTGTAATGTCTCGGGTTTCATAAATAACCCTGTTCCTGAGAAGTGAATGAGATACTGAATCACTATGCCATGCTTCAGGCATCCCTGTGCATCTTCCTTAGAATCTGGGGATTCTGTGACTTAGTTGCACTTTTATGGTCTTGCTGACATCTTACACTATGTCATCTGAGCTCACGCTCAGCCAATCAAGTTTGATGTGTTAGCACATGAGCTTCAGACCCTGGTTAATGCAGAAGTGTTTTCATAGCATCCACGCCAGGACACAGCATCTCAAGTCAAGTCACCTTAATTTATATATTGAATGTATGAGTAAAATATAAATACTGCATGTCCAAAATATATAATAATAATTACATACCCAATCACATTATTTACAGTTGTAGAAAAACAAGAGAGTTTAACAACTGACCAGTTTTCACAATATATCTTTTCAATACTAGAGCCACATAAGGTTAGCTTTGATGTTAATACAATTCCAACACACATGCAAACAAATGGAGAAAGCCAACAGAAAATTATGCATTCAAGAATCCTCTGACTAGTCATTACTGAATGATACTCCAATGGTCTACATATTGCCACATACCTGTCATATGCCATCACTGTTAATGTTGAAAGGTCACATAGTACAGATGAATAAATGACAAATATCTGAACCAAACATCCAGCATAAGAAATAATGTGATACTGGTATAATAAATCATACAAGAATTTAGGGTAGAATCCAGCTGTGCCATAAAGTGCATTCGTGCACAAATTACATATAAAAACATACATTGGCTCATGAAGCTTCTTATGTGAGATTACAGTGTAAATTATGGTCACATTACACAACACGATTAATGGATAATACAATGCAGTCAAAGAAAAAAATACAAATCTGTTTGCCATTGTTTCATTTAGTCCAGAAAGTGTAAATACTAAGACAATTGACTCATTCTCCAGTGATGGCTGCATCTGCAATAATATGCTAAGTCTTATTAAAATGTTATAAAGTTATTTGTAAGTTAATTTATAGCTATATAGCTTTTTTAGCCCTGTTAGCTAATATAAATATTAAATACTCTAAGGTAGCATAAAAGTAGATTTTCAAAGTTTTAAGCAAAAAATGAATGTTAAAATCTTACCACAGTCTCTGTTTGTATGTTTGACAGAGTGTTGTGTAGAAGTTTGTTTTGGTCAGATATATATGGACACTGGTCTCATGCCAATTCCCTTGTTTATGAACAAAAAAGCTCTCTTGAGAATCTTTAAAGAAATATGTGAAACTATATCAAAACTCATGAAAGCAATGTGCACATAAGCCCTTACATATAAATGTCATAGTCATATTGTACATTTTTTGCAAACCCTGTTCTTTCAGTGCAGTTGTTAATTACTTTTGCGGTATGTAAATGTCTTGCGTCATTGTAATAACATTATTATATATTTCACATTGTATTAATATTTGTATGTTCTTTCTCTGCAATGTTTCATATTTTAAAATGATTTTTGATCAAATTATCTTTGTTAAAATCACATGCAAGAAATGAATCATAAGGAACAAACTATATATATATATATATATATATATATATATATATATATATTGTAAGACAATCCCAGTGAGCCTCGTAAGACACAGTGAGTGTCCTCCCAAACTTGCTCTGTCTCGGTTCAGGGGGTCAAGCATGCATTCAGCATCGGTTCATCTCTCCGGCTCCCAGCGTACTGAGGCCTCTCTATTCCCTTTTATGTGGTAGTTGTTAATTGTCCCTAACAGCCTGCAGCTGAGGCTCCCTGTTATGGCGCTTTTCCACTGCATAGTACGGTACGGTACGGTACGGCTCAGTTCGGGTCGGTTTGCATTTCCACTGCAGTTTAGTACCGCTTTAGAGTGGGTGGGATTATTCACGCGTCGTTATAATTACATCATCGTAAACGCGCCACAAACAAACTCACAACAAAGAAAGGAGACGGAATAGTGTTCTTCATTCTCGGCATGTGGATATTTTTAACAGCAATGGAGAGGTCTATGAGAATGCTTGGGATTTACCTCCAGCAGCAGAGACTGTGGTGACAGTGACACGGGCTGTAGAGGAGGAGAGCAGGGATGTTCATGCAGGTGTGCTGCGTTACTTGATTAAGTTAGTTAACTACTCATGTAGCGTGTTCTGTAAAGTGAATTATCAATAAACTTTTGAATATTTCAAAATATACAATGTTTCCAATGTTTTTTTTATTTATGTGATGGTTTTTATAATCGTGGCATTAATCATTTGTCTTTTTCAAGAGGTTCATTACGTGCTCATACAATAATACATATTTAATATTGTCTGGAGGTACACTTATTCGATCAGATTGTTTTTAATTGAAGCAAAACACAGATACAAAGGTAAAAATATAAACAGAAAACATACTCTGAAAATATAGAAAGTTCAAAAGTAACGTTATATACATAAGGCTTTTTCCTTCGGCGTCGCGCCATCAAGCTCTCACTGGATCCGCTCCTCGGCTATCAACGAGAGGAACGTCTGTATTTCCTCAACAGACAACGACACTGCTATTTTGTGGTTGATGCAAAAATGTGCGTTTGTTTAAACAGAAGTTGCGTCCGATCCTTCGCTGGCTGTGCTGATTTAAATCTAGCGGGTAGGGCTGTAGAGGAGGGTCTCTTGTCGCAAGTTCAGTGACGCAGTAATGACGATTCTCTCCGGCCAATCAGTGATCAGTAGAGTTTACACGTCACGTTTTGGTAACGGTAAGGCTCGCTTGGAACCTTGGCTGAGGTGGTACTAAAAAAGTACCAGGTACCAGGTACAGTACCCAGTGGAAAACCCCCAAAAGTGAACCGTACCGAACCGTACCGTGCCGTACCATGCAGTGGAAAAGCGCCATTAGAGGAGAAAGGGTGGACACCTGTGTTGGAGCTATCCCTGGTCCTGAACCCACTTACTGCGTGGCCCAGCCCTGGTTACTACTTCTGATGGGGCTCTCCGTGGTGCTGAAGGTGTTGAGGTTGCTTTGTGGGGGACCATACCTCTTCCTGGCCACCACATACCCCCCTTTCCAGCTCCAGGCTCCTGCTTGGAGCGTACGTCCCACAGCAGTCAAGACTTCTGGATATTGCATCTGCATTAGCATGATAATTTCCAGCCCAGTGTTCCACCATAAATTGGAAGTCCTGCAAGTGAAGAAACCACAGAGTGATCCGTGCATTTTTTCCTTTGTTTTGAGACATCCATTTGAGCTAAACAAGATAAAAGCGAAGATACATTTCCGGCCCAACAAGTAATATTTCAATTTCTCAACAGCCCATTTGATAGCAAGGCATTCTTTTTCTACTTTTGCATAGTTTTTCTCATGAGGAAGTAACTTACGGCTAATAAACATGACTGGGTGTTCCATACCATTTTTTTATCTGGCATAGCACGGCCCTTTCTCCTACCTCCGAGGTTTGTTTGTAAAACAAAGGGTTCATTGAAGTTTGGGGCTTGCAGGATAGGTTCACAACAGAGGGCTTGCGTTAGGTCAGTGAAAGCCTGCTCTGCTTCCTTAGTCCATCTCACCTGATTTGGGTGGCACTTGCGGGTCAGTGTACCTTCTGTGCTTGAATACTTGAATCTGATTGGCTGACGTTTTTTTCACCCCAGCAATTGCCGGGGTTCAAATGTTTTAAAAACTTTGCAATTATAGATATTTTAAGATGATTTTAAAAAGGCTAAAAATTATAAATATTATTCAAATATTATTAAAATATTATCACTTTTGACCAATAGGTGGCACTGGTCCCAAATTAATGTGGTGTGGTTAACTAGGACTGACAACTCCAAGTTTGGTCTGAATATAAAGAATTATAGATATATAGCCTCAATCCAGACAGTACACATCAAGACAAGAACAACAGGAAAACAGAGAAATTCAGGACTACAGGCAACAGATTTAAAAAAGACACAGGGGCTCAGAGCAGTGTAACATTAAAGTGAGACTCGTGATGTAACGAGACACAGGTGAATGCAATCAGTGATGAGTCCGGACAAAGGATTATGGGGAATGTAGTCTGTGAGAGTGTGACAACAGTCAGGGGTGGAGTGCCCCCTGGTGGTTCTCAAGAAACTCCAGCTCCTGATTGTGAAAAAAACGTTTGATTGACAGCAGTGGTTCTAGAGGCAAAGTTTTTCAGAATGAGGATATCTAACATGATATATGAATATATATATACACCCTCATATAACCCCACTACGTATGAAACCCACCCTTAATTCAACTCTTTTAGATAACTAAAAACTGGTTTCCCTTCCTTTTATTGCAAAAACACTTGAACGAGTTGTCTTTAACCATGTTTCTGCCTTTCTCACACAGAAATACCTCTTTGACAGCAATAAGTTTGGCTTCAGAAGCGGACATTTAACCAAGACTGCCTTGCCCTCTGTTGCTGAAGCCCTAAGACTGGCAAGAGCAGCTTCCAAATCTTCAATACTTATCTTGCTGGATCTGTCCGCTGCTTTTTACATGTTAACCACCAGATCCTTCTGCCAACTCTATTGGCAAAGGGCATCTCAGACGATAGCTGCTATATTGATTACAACTATCACGATATCATGATAGTGATTTCATCATAATTTCACCATCCAGTTTATCAACCATAACTCCTTCAAAAACAGCCAGAAAACTTGGAGTTGTGAACGATGATCAGCTGAATTTTCTTAGACCTCATGATCATACAATACCAGGAAGATCAGGCCCTTTCTTTCGTAACATGCTACACAACTCCTTGTTCAATCTCTTGTTCTGTCCAGACTGGACTATTTCAGGTCTCCCAGTCAGTTCCATTAAACCTCTACAATTAATCCAGAATGCGGCTCCAAGATTAATATTCAATGAGCTGAAAAGAATGCATATCACACCTCTGTTCATCAATTTGCACTGGTTACCAATAGCTGCCTGCATAACATTTCAAAGCATTAATGTTTGCCTACAAAACCACTACTGGCTCTGTACCACTTTTACCTAAATTCACTACTTCAGACTTATGCGCCCTCCATCTCAAAGAGGCACAAAGTCCTTGGCCATCTTCAAAAAAGGGCTAAAACACATCTCTTCTATCTTTATTTGACCTTCTAACTCTAGTACTTTCAATTCTGATTCTATGTTATCTATTTGTTTTCTTTTTTATAAAAAGACACTTTACCTTGCACTCTATTCGTTTTCTATGCTTGCTTTCTTAAAAAAGGCCTCTAACACCAGCTTTCTCTATTATTTTTATATTCTATCTACTTGTTTTCTTTTTATTTATTATATATTTAAATAAACAAAAATTCTACATGTACTGTGTTAGCTTATTATTCTTCATTAGTTAATTTTGATTGCTTCTATTGTCCTCATTTGTAAGTTGCTTTTGATAAACTAAATTATAAACTATGACTAAATGTACAGTGCCGTGAAAATGTTTTTGCCCCTTCCTGTTTTTTTTTTTTTACATTTACAATATTCAGATCATCCCACAAATTTTAATATTACACATACTGTAGATAATGTAAGTAAATACACATTTTAAATGATGATTACATTTAATAAGGGAAAAAAGCTGTCCAAACCTACCTGGCCCTACGTGAAAAAATTATTTCCTGGCCCTACGTGAAAAATAAATAAACCCCCTCCTGTTAAATCATGAAAAAACTGTGATTGACCACATTCTTTTAGAAAGCTGAGTTAAATTTCACTAGCCACACCCAGGCCTGATTAATGCCAGACCTGTTGAATCAATAAATAACTTAAATAGAACCTGTCTGACAAAGTGAAGCATGCTTAAAGAGCAATACATCATGCCGCGATCTAAAGAAATTCAAGAACAGATGAGAAACAAAATAGTTGCCATGTATTATTCTGGAAAGCGTTATAAAGCCATTTCTAAGTGTAATGGGTATATTATTTTGAACAGTAATTCTTTTTGGGATACTCTTATTTTGGCGAGTGTTCAGTTTTTTGCGTGTGCTGTGAGTGCAGCAGAGAGAGACGAAGAAGAGCGCGTGGTATGGTGAGTGCAGTGTCCTGATCGCGAAGCTCGTTCGATAATGTTGCTTCAACGGAAGATTATCGAGGCTTGAGTGGAATAAAGGACTACAGCACCAAGTGAGAGTGTGGACAGTGACCCATGTTTCATAGTGAAGAAGAGTTTTTCCAGTTTTGTTCTCGTGGTATGTGTTGGCTGTTAGAACGAAGCAGTAACATGTGAAGGCCACGGATGCTGTGAGTATATTTAAAGTGCAAAACCCACTTGATTTTTATCATTAAGAGACTTGTATTTTGCACTTTCCGAGTTTTGGTTGAAAAGCATCGCCTAGAGCTAACAGTTCAACAGGACGGTAGTTTCCTGTGAGACAGAGATCGCTGTATAATGCAGTGACGTTAATGCAGATAACTTTTCCGCCGATTCAAGTTTGAAGATTGTGTTACTACACTGCCAATCAAGTGACATCTCAATTTGATTCATATTCAGTGTGATTATTTTTTTACTTGCTCTTTTCAGCCGGCGGAGAAAGTGTAAGCTAGTGTTGTTTTTGGCGGCCTGTTTTATTTTAGTTTTAGTCTGCATATTTTGCATGTCTCTCTTTGTTAATAACACACCTGATTCAGATAATCAGCTTGTTAGATGTGCGCTCCATGCATGAACTGTGTTCCGATTGACATGCTCCCTACACAGGGTCCATTGCTCCCTATTCCCTGAGCAGGGGAAATCTGCTGAAGTTTACTTCATTTGAACATTCATGTCTTCACGCAGACGTAGTGTGACATCATATACCTCGCGAGGACTGGAATTGAGAACTGCTGCATTAACCACAGCCTCATGAGTTGGCACGAGCTTTATAAAATAGAAAGCAACGTTATGTTCAATTTCATTAATTGAATGCCTTGAGATGTCTCTTATGGTTCGTGGTGTTTTTTCCTGTGGTGTTGTCACGGTACCAAAATTTCAGTATTCGGTACTGATACCAGTGAAAACCTATGGTTCTAAGTACCAATTTTGGTACCAAAGCAAAACACAAAAACATGCTAATAAAAAAAAAAACACTATTTTTATTAATAAAGTCAAAATAAAATATCATTCTTTATGCTTATTTATTATTGTTTTTCCACAAGTAATAAAAGTGTGGAAAACCGTAAACAAGTTTCACCCAAATTTAATTTGTCTTTAATTAATGCAATTTAAATGTTTTATTTTTTTGGTAAATTAAGGGGATTTACTATTCAAATTAAAACGTGGAAGAAATATTGTGTGATTATTTACTAGAAAATAACGACTCGCAGAACATGCGGGATTCATATTTGAATCGACTTTTGCGGCTTAATATTTAAGATACTAGTCCATACCTTGATTTGATTTAAGTGTAATTGTCACGGCATGGTGAGGAAGCCCGTGGAATGAATGAGGTGTGGGTCCAATTGCAAGTTAGACCTTTAATAAAGAACAAAAAGCCAACACGGCAAAAAACAAAACAGGTAAACAACTGGGACACAAAAAACAGCACACAGTGCATGTGTCCCCAGCGTGAGAAAACACATACATACACACACATCTGATACGAACAGCAGAGTGGCGGGAGTGAGTTGTACAAGTAGTCCGTGATGATGGGGAACAGCTGGGAATGTGATGAGTATTAGGAAAATTAGTCCAGACGGTAGGGAGATGTGTGGTGGTGAGAGGGAGGAACACCGGGCCTGGACTCATGACAGTAATGATCTACTTTTGATTAATTCATCCAAACCTTGACAAATATCATGACATTCAGTGTTACACTGTATGCATGTCCTGATTTTGCTGAGTTAGATGTGTTCGTGGGTCAACATATATTGTTGACCCTGGAACAACATTTTAATCCAAAAATGTAATCTTGATCATTTCCCTACACCTAACCTTACCCATGAGTAAGCCCTAAAATCAGAGGAAATGATAGATGAATAACACTGATGTACAAGCAACAAACCCTGATTATAAGCCTAAACTTCACAAAAAATATAAACTTGTTCTTCAAATCTGGTTGGATAATAACAATGTTGTTCCAGGGTCAACAAAGATGTTGACCTAGGAACATGTCACACTTGGTGAAATCAGGTTCTGCTGCAGGTTCCGCGATTTTGTCCATGTTTTCTGCGACGCATAAATCATACGGCCATACACATCAAGAACCGGGTCCCCGGATCTTTAAAAGATCTGGTAACGTGACATTTTTTTTAGTACCCAATTTGTACCGAAGTATCGGGTTTTTTGACAACACATTTCTCCCCATCTTTTTCCATAACACATTTCATTTATTTTCCACTTCTATGTAATGAAAGTTTTTTTCAAAATGTAATTTCTTCTTTTTCTCCTAAAGACGAACCCCCGGCTGGCCGGCCATCAGTCCCTTTCTCTGTCAGATTAAACTTTGTTGTCGTCTTCTAAATAATGCTGCGAGTGGGGCTTGAGGAAGTGACGTCGCCTGCGTCTGCGCAGTGCGACCTGAAGCAGCCCCTGAAGTGAAACAAAGGAAACAGAAATACTGTAAAATAATAATAATGCAGCTAAACGAGACAAAATAACATTATAACATTTCGTTTCGTCAACTATTTGTTTTTATTCGTCAACAATATTGCATTATACATTTAATTATAGTCATCATCACATGACCAGCATTTACATTGCATCTCGTCTCGTTTTTCGTCACGTGATAAAAGTTCGTTAACAACGATATTGAGTCATAGTTTTTGTTGGCAAAAGCAACACTAGTGTAGGCGCTGTTGTGCCTTCTTGGATATTGACATGATGTTGGTGGTCCAGGTGAGGTCCTCTGTGATGTGCACCTCCAGGAATTTAGTGCTGCTGACTCTCTCCACAGTCGAGCTGTCGATGGTCAGTGTGGGGTGGTCAACAGAGTTCCTCCTGAAGTCCATCACAACAGTGATTAGCATAATGCTAAATGTAAATCAGACACATCATTTGGTTTGACTCAAAGCAACAAAATATCGGTAAATAATGAGATGTACGCTTATCTAGCACCGAGTAATGTAAACATTTGTGTTTAACTAGTTTACTAGCTAACTTTTAAATTTGTTACGTTGTCTTGCTAGTAGTTTGCGTGATGACTTGTCTCTTATGCTTGGTTAGTAATGTTAGTACTTGGCTAATACATTACAGAAAACTCAGGCTAAAGTTGGCTGTTAATCTATATCATACTGTCAATCACCAGAATACATTTTTATTTATTTTTTGTACAGGAGAGGTATCCATGGACTTCAATAGTCCCGACTTTGTCCCTTCTGTCTTTTCCTACTCAACCAGCTGTGAAATAAACAAAGGCAATGCTAAACTTGAGAGGTAAATATTTAACCTCATTTAGTTGCTAAATGGTATCACATTGCATGCATTAACATGCAGATAATTTATGGCAAGTAATGGCACTTCGATTTGGTAAAGATAATTTTCTAGACCATGATCATTTTTGTGATGCCCATTGAGGCATGCTATGGAATTGCATTTGACTTTATTTGGGTACCTGATAACCTCTATGATATTCAAGCAACTAAACTGTTTGGACTGACTGTTTGCACTTATCTCTGAATATCAGATTTAAAAGGAAAAGGGATGATACTGAGATGATGTAAAGCAGTCAAAAGAAGTTACTGATGAGGTTGCATCAGAATCCCCAGGCCTGTCCTCAGATAACTGCAGAATGGAACATGGTGCTGGTCCTTGCACTGGTGAGAACTTGTGATCTTATGATATCTTACCTAATGTAGGGCAGTCATTATTGGAATGAATCTGGTCATCCTGTTTATTTATTGTTCAATATAGCAGAACTGTTGTGAAGTTATACATTATTCTGTTTAGCACATGATGTTTGAAAACATCAATCAAATAATAGAGAGTAGCTAAACTGAAACAAGTGACAGTGCATCTTTTATAAGTAAATTAAAATCTGATCTCTATTTTAGAATCCACAGTGCCAAAGGTTCTCCATGATGATCTGAAACACAAGTACAGCCAGCTTTCTGCAGAGTGTGTCAAATTGCGTTTGGAGATCAACAAACTGAAATCCGAGAATGAGGAATTAAAGTCAACACTTAGAAAAACACAATTGTCCTTTAGCTCTATCAAGAGCAAAGCAGTGCATGTTCTGTTTGGTTTGGCATGTCACCTGCAGGGGCCATTACATTTCTGTCGGCAGGTTGGGGTGGGTGCGTTTCAGATAAACAAATTACAGCTGAGTCTGGATTTTATGACCTGCTAGAGCATAATGATGAGATACTAGCAGATCGTGGTTTTACCATCAGAGATGAGCTTGCTACACGTGGTGCCACCCTTAGGATCCCTCACTTTACCAAAGGTAAAAAGCAGCTCATTGCTCAAGAAGTGGACACATCGAGGCGTTTGTCTAATGTGAGAATACACATAGTAATAGGTAAAGACATACACATAGGTAAAGAGAATACACATAGTAAAGAGTAATAGGTAGATGGAAAAATTTCAAAATACTGACAACTGTTATTCCACTCACACAGGTTGACCTCTTAGATGATATAGTGATTGTGTGTGTGGAGCATTAACAAACATTTGCAAATGTATAGTTCCAAGAAGATAGCTTGAATTAGATTATTTTTTTATTGTAATTTAAACACTTGAAAGTGCAATCAATTTTGTTTATGTAAATACTAGAACTGTATAAAATCATTTGCTTCAAAATACATTTTATTCTGACTTGTTTGCATTGTTCACAATACCAGTTAACAACCTTTCGTCTTACTCTGGCACATGTGTAGTGGAAATGGTTCTTGCACTTTGCACAGTCAATCATCATCCCAAAGTCAGGCCTTTGACAGCGTGTAATAGCACATGTTAATACACCCTCAGAAGCTTTATTTGTACATTATTGCAACTAAAGTCAATAAAAGACAGGTTATAAAAATATAATCAATACCTGCTTGCTACATGATCTTGTCTACATTTAGATTGTCTACCTTTTACATTGATCTTTCTATGCTTTACTCTGACTGGCTGCAGCTGGGTGTCTGTTCTCTTAGCCCTTCTGAAGCTGATCTCACTCAGTCTGGCTGGTTTCACCTCTCTTAGATGGCTGGATCCACATATTTGTCCCTGAAGTACAACACTTCTCAGTCTTTCCTATCCTGACCCAAAGCTCACCTTTAAACATGAGTGCAGATGCATGACTGCAGCATGACCCTAACCTGCACAAAATGTTATAATGTATGCAACACATTAGTTTAAATTGTGCTTTAGGCTATACATATAAAAACAGTTGTATGATTTCAGCAAATAACTTTAGTTTAAATAAATTGCTGACGCTGAATAAAAATAATTACATTTTAAGACTTTTTAAGTTTAAATTTAAGACATTTTTGGTTACGTACCCAGTCATACAGGTGCAGTTTGCTGTAAGAATACAATTGTTTGTCTTGTTGACGATAACCCACGCCTTGTACAATTCCGTCTTTTACACTGTCTTTGGCTAGGCAGAACCTCGGTCTTCAGCACTACGAAGTCTTGAACTTGGAAATCATGAAACTGTATGTCTTGGACATGACCACACAGAACAAAGTTGTACGCATCAAGAGACGTGTACGCTTTTAACTTATCCCGGGTAATTATATATCTCTGGCCACTGGATGCTTGGCCATTTCATTTCATCGTTTACCCATTGACAAGGTGGTATGCCAAATGGATCTGTAAGACGTATCCCACTCACTGACGTCAATTTTGTTGAATAGCAGTGTTTATCGCTGGGTGATAAGTTATTGTAATATGTAGAGAACATTTTGATAATAATACCTAATCAAAATAATCTATAATCTTTTTAAATCTAAATATTTTGTACCTTATCCGTGTAATTCTCTTGCCGTAAACTTGAACTCTCCCGGGTTTTCTGCAACCATGATGCGCGCGCATCCCGGATGTTTACAAATTTATAAGAGGCCTATAAACAAAGTCCAGTGTGTTGTTTCCCCTTGTTGCAATTTTCACATGTTGGTAGAACTTTGGCAAAACTGTCCTTAAGTTAGCGTGGTTGAAGTCATCGGCTATGATGAAAAAGCCGTCAGGGTTATTGGTTTGTTGTTCACTGATGGCGCTGTACAGTTCACGAAGCGCATCCTTAGCGTTTGCACATGGGGAATGTACACAGCAACAATGACAATGGCCGTGAACTCCCGCTGCAGATAGAACGGTCGACACTTCACAACCATAAACTCGACCAGTGATGAACCGTGTTTTGTCACTGCCACAGCATTGTTACACCATTCTTTGTTGATATACAAACACAAGCTTCCCCCGTGAGTCTTACGAGGCAGTGATGGATCTCTGTCCGCTCAACAGCAGGAAAGTCTGTGAAGCTGAATTGCGGAGTCCGAGATGTTGTCGCTTAGCCATGTTTCAGTGAAAATAAACATGCAACAATCCCTTGTCTCATGCTGTGTAGACCGACTGAGCTGAATTAACTCCAGTTTATTTTACAGAGAGTGAACATTTGAGCGCATGAGTGATGGGATAGCTGGTCTAGTGGGGTTAGCCCTTAGCCTGGCTCGTATACCTCCATGCTCCACCTGTCCCTCTCACACCGCCCGGCGTCACTGCTTTGTGCGGGTAGCGTCAGTAGGCAAGGCCACGCTCTTAGGGTTCGGCTTCAGAAGCAGACAGATGGTGACGAGTCTGTTTACAGACAGGAGGTTAAGGAGCTGTCTGTCTGGTGCAGTCTTAACAACCTGGAGCTTAACATGCTCAAAACTGTGGAGATGATCGTGTACTTCAGGAGAAACCCCCATGCTCTCCCCCAACTCACCATCATGATCAGCACTGTAACTGCAGTGGAGTCATTCAGATTCCTGGGCAGCACCATCCCAGGACCTGAATTGGACAATCACATAGACTCTATTGTAAATTAAGGCCCAGCAAAGGCTGTACTTCCTTTGCCAGCTGAGGAAGTTCAACCAGCCACAGGAGATGCTGAAAAAGTTATACTCTGTCATAATTGAATCTGTCCTCTGCACATCAATAACTGTCTAGTTCAGCTACCAAATCTGACCTCAGAAGACTACAGAGGGTAGTCCGGACTGCTGAGAGAATCATTGGTACAACTCTCCCCACTCTCCAAGAACTGTACACTGTAAAAAAAATCAGTTAAATTTACAGTAAAATACCGCCAGCTGTGGTTGCGGAATGTTACCGTGAAAAATACGGTAGCAACATTTTAGGATTTACAGAACTGTTTAAATTTACAGTGAAAAACATATTTCTTTAACTGATACAATGTTAATATATAAACTTTTCAGTTAACTAATTTTACTTGCAGAAATCGACTGCACTTAAAGTGTCCATCTGCCATTTGTTTATAAACTAATATTTATAATGTTTTAAGTAAAGTGAGCATAAGATAATTGAAAACTATTTGTCTGAAGTACATGAAGAAAAACCTACTGATTTATGCACAGTCATTACTCTCTGTCCATTTTGACCATTTTGGTCTCCATTTTAATCAATTTCCATTTGTAAAGCCGTGAACTTCTCCTTGGTAGAATCCATATTGCGATTATAGTCTCAGTCTCAATGCTGACCGCTCTTCCCACAGCTTCAATCATACGGGCAGCCTTGTGGGGCTTTGGACAGCTGTTCCCGTTTTCTGAATTCTTCGATAACCCAGGGCAAAGCCTAATCCAGTCAGCAAAATACCTGTTATAATGGTTCCGAATAGGTAGATATCAATGTCCTCCACGGAAAGAGCCGCAAGACACACGATTCGCCACCTCTCCCACGCGCCATCGTATAGCCGGCTGCAAACGTTTGTTCCGTCAGGGCAGTCAGGTTCCCCGAAACCCAAGTTTCGATAGTGTCAATTGCATTAAGAGACCAGTTAATCCATAATATTTTAGTTTGGAGAGCAGTGCAGAGAGAGTCTCTCACAAGACAAGGGAGCAAAGCAGGGAAGATAAGGGTGAGGACGGGGAGAGAAAGCGACCGCCTCCGTTGAGAGCCAGAAGAGAAGCGTAACATCAGTGTTTCTCTATCCGTGCTTGACTTAAACACAGGCTCTACTCTCCAGCACAATGGTGTCCCACAAAACACAACCAGAAGTTGGCTGTTAGGTTTTACAGTATTTTGCTGTTTTTTTTCTTGATTTTACAGTGAAATACCGGCAGCTGTGGTTGCCAGTAATCTACTGTTTTTTTTTATTTATTTACGGTGTATTTCTGTTAAAAATACATTTGTGTATTTTTTTTTTCATCTCACACATTTAACCCCTTTAATCCCACAGCAAAATACTTGGTTTTAAAGAGCACTTATATGTCCACACTACAGAGTGTTGAAGTAACACTGAAGTTAATGAGCGAATGAAGTGACTAATTAAATGAGGATTGAGCTTTAGCGATGAACACCTGCTGTTAACAAGTAGAATCACCGATGGAAAGAGAAACAAGAGCAGAGAAACCAAACTTCCAGCCAAAGCCAAATATAAAATCAACTTCAATAAAACACATTCAATCTCTGAAGATCTCAGCAGAGGCTGATTAAACAACTCCACAAACAGCATCACCAACTTCTTATTACAAAACACTTTGACTTTATTTCAGTCATGTGTGTACAAAAGCTCTTATTGAGATAATAGGTGTTGTGCTTTCATGAAGTTGAAGTCACCATATTTGCGATCAGTGCTTGCTTTAGTTGGGCTCCTGAATCTTGGCTTTTTAAAATTTATTTGGGTTGCTTTAATTAACTGTTTATTAAATATAGTTTTTAAAGCAAGAAAAAACAAAATAATATATGATCAGATAAGACTGATGTTTGTAATGTCAAAACCATCGTAATCTAACTCACTGATTTTACCAAATGTTTAATCTGTTATTAAATATGTGATATGTTAATACGCTTAAATTGCACCACTGATACTACAACAATCAAATGTTGTGAAACACTTCTAAGCACAATATGCACAAATTAACATATTGAACTACGGCAGAATTTAAACACACACAGACATCGACAAACAGCGCATGAATCTCAAAAAAGGGTGACAATCAAAAATGATTAAAAAACAATTATAACAAAAAAATTGGTTCAACTCTGAACATCACAAAACAGTCTACTGAAAAGTCATAACCAAAACAACACCCAAATAAAGAAAATAGTAAGAACATTCAGCTGCATAATTTATTCATGCCGCAATGCATGCTGGGAATTTTGTACTGTTGCCCAGCATGCTTTGCGGCATACATTTTTTTATTATTGATTGTCACCATTGTTGAGGTTCATGTGCTGAGCTATAGCTATAAAGGTTTTGTGCATTTAATACTTTTAAATTCCTTAATAATAGTTTGTCAACTTATGTTGTACAGTAATATTACTTACTTAAAAAATATTTTTCAAAGATTATCCATATCGCTTGACATCATTAGGTGATGATGATCATCAACAGTTAATCAATACTAATTAATTATAATTTATTTTGGCTTTTCTTATTTTTACGAAAAAAAGAAAATGTCTTGTTCACTTTTATAACAGCCAAAATAAAACTAACATTAAAGGGTCAAGAGCATAACTAAAGCAAACAACGATCACCAAAATGGTGAGGTCAAACAAAATATTTGAGATACAATATAAATCTCTGTTAATTCATAGATATATGACAGAAATGAAGTCAAACTGGTAAGTAATAAGTTGAGCTGGCAATGCTGTTTGTGGAGTTGTTTAATCATCCTCTGCTGTTTTATTTCAGTTGATTTCATTTAAGGCTGTGGCTGTATGTCAGTTGTAGTTTTGTTTCTGGTTCTTTGCTTCAGTGATTTTGTTTGTTAACAGCAGGTGTTCATCAGTGTCTGAATTCACTAATATGTTCTCAATAACTCTGTCTAGTAGACTATATAGTGAACTAATGTAGGAACTAGTGAATGAGGGCTTGAGGAAGTGGCGTCGCCTGCGTCTGCGCAGTGCGACCTGAAGCAGCCCTGAAGTGAAACAAAGGAAACAGAAATACTGTAAAATAATAATAATGCAGCTAAACGAGACAAAATAACATTATAACATTTCGTTTTAGTCAACTATTTGTTTTTATTCGTCAACAATATTGCATTATACATTTAATTATAGTCATCATCACATGACCAGCATTTACATTGCATCTCGTCGTTTTTAAATCACGTGATAAAGTTCGTTAACAACGATATTGAGTCATAGTTTTTGTTGGCAAAAGCAACACTAGTGTAGGCGCTGTTGTGCCTTCTTGGATATTGACATGATGTTGGTGGTCCAGGTGAGGTCCTCTGTGATGTGCACCTCCAGGAATTTAGTGCTGCTGACTCTCTCCACAGTCGAGCTGTCGATGGTCAGTGTGGGGTGGTCAACAGAGTTCCTCCTGAAGTCCATCACAACAGTGATTAGCATAATGCTAAATGTAAATCAGACACATCATTTGGTTTGACTCAAAGCAACAAAATATCGGTAAATAATGAGATGTACGCTTATCTAGCACCGAGTAATGTAAACATTTGTGTTGAACTAGTTTACTAGCTAACTTTTAAATTTGTTACGTTGTCTTGCTAGTAGTTTGCCTGATGACTTGTCTCTTATGCTTGGTTAGTAATGTTAGTACTTGGCTAATACGTTACAGAAAACTCAGGCTAAAGTTGGCTGTTAATCTATATCATACTGTCAATCACCAGAATACATTTTTATTTATTTTTTGTACAGGAGAGGTATCCATGGACTTCAATAGTCCCGACTTTGTCCCTTCTGTCTTTTCCTACTCAACCAGCTGTGAAATAAACAAAGGCAATGCTAAACTTGAGAGGTAAATATTTAACCTCATTTAGTTGCTAAATGGTATCACATTGCATGCATTAACATGCAGATAATTTATGGCAAGTAATGGCACTTCGATTTGGTAAAGATAATTTTCTAGACCATGATCATTTTTGTGATGCCCATTGAGGCATGCTATGGAATTTGCATTTGACTTTATTTGGGTACCTGATAACCTCTATGATATTCAAGCAACTAAACTGTTTGGACTGACTGTTTGCACTTATCTCTGAATATCAGATTTAAAAGGAAAAGGGATGATACTGAGATGATGTAAAGCAGTCAAAAGAAGTTACTGATGAGGTTGCATCAGAATCCCCAGGCCTGTCCTCAGATAACTGCAGAATGGAACATGGTGCTGGTCCTTGCACTGGTGAGAACTTGTGATCTTATGATATCTTACCTAATGTAGGGCAGTCATTATTGGAATGAATCTGGTCATCCTGTTTATTTATTGTTCAATATAGCAGAACTGTTGTGAAGTTATACATTATTCTGTTTAGCACATGATGTTTGAAAACATCAATCAAATAATAGAGTAGCTAAACTGAAACAAGTGACAGTGCATCTTTTATAAGTAAATTAAATCTGATCTCTATTTTAGAATCCACAGTGCCAAAGGTTCTCCATGATGATCTGAAACACAAGTACAGCCAGCTTTCTGCAGAGTGTGTCAAATTGCGTTTGGAGATCAACAAACTGAAATCCGAGAATGAGGAATTAAAGTCAACACTTAGAAAAACACAATTGTCCTTTAGCTCTATCAAGAGCAAAGCAGTGCATGTTCTGTTTGGTTTGGCATGTCACCTGCAGGGCCATTACATTTCTGTCGGCAGGTTGGGGTGGGTGCGTTTCAGATAAACAAATTACAGCTGAGTCTGGATTTTATGACCTGCTAGAGCATAATGATGAGATACTAGCAGATCGTGGTTTTACCATCAGAGATGAGCTTGCTACACGTGGTGCCACCCTTAGGATCCCTCACTTTACCAAAGGTAAAAGCAGCTCATTGCTCAAGAAGTGGACACATCGAGGCGCTTTGTCTAATGTGAGAATACACATAGTAATAGGTAAAGACATACACATAGGTAAAGAGAATACACATAGTAAAGAGTAATAGGTAGATGGAAAAATTTCAAAATACTGACAACTGTTATTCCACTCACACAGGTTGACCTCTTAGATGATATAGTGATTGTGTGTGTGGAGCATTAACAAACCTTTGCAAATGTATAGTTCCAAGAAGATAGCTTGAATTAGATTATTTTTTTATTGTAATTTAAACACTTGAAAGTGCAATCAATTTTGTTTATGTAAATACTAGAACTGTATAAAATCATTTGCTTCAAAATACATTTTATTCTGACTTGTTTGCATTGTTCACAATACCAGTTAACAACCTTTCGTCTTACTCTGGCACATGTAGTGGAAATGGTTCTTGCACTTTGCACAGTCAATCATCATCCCAAAGTCAGGCCTTTGACAGCGTGTAATAGCACATGTTAATACACCCTCAGAAGCTTTATTTGTACATTATTGCAACTAAAGTCAATAAAGACAGGTTATAAAAATATAATCAATACCTGCTTGCTACATGATCTTGTCTACATTTAGATTGTCTACCTTTTACATTGATCTTTCTATGCTTTACTCTGACTGGCTGCAGCTGGGTGTCTGTTCTCTTAGCCCTTCTGAAGCTGATCTCACTCAGTCTGGCTGGTTTCACCTCTCTTAGATGGCTGGATCCACATATTTGTCCCTGAAGTACAACACTTCTCAGTCTTTCCTATCCTGACCCAAAGCTCACCTTTAAACATGAGTGCAGATGCATGACTGCAGCATGACCCTAACCTGCACAAAATGTTATAATGTATGCAACACATTAGTTTAAATTGTGCTTTAGGCTATACATATAAAAACAGTTGTATGATTTCAGCAAATAACTTTAGTTTAAATAAATTGCTGACGCTGAATAAAAATAATTACATTTTAAGACTTTTTTTTAAGTTTAAATTTAAGACATTTTTGGTTACGTACCCAGTCATACAGGTGCAGTTTGCTGTAAGAATACAATTGTTTGTCTTGTTGACGATAACCCACGCCTTGTACAATTCCGTCTTTTTACACTGTCTTTGGCTAGGCAGAACCTCGGTCTTCAGCACTACGAAGTCTTGAACTTGGAAATCATGAAACTGTATGTCTTGGACATGACCACACAGAACAAAGTTGTACGCATCAAGAGACGTGTACGCTTTTAACTTATCCCGGGTAATTATATATCTCTGGCCACTGGATGCTTGGCCATTTCATTTCATCGTTTACCCATTGACAAGGTGGTATGCCAAATGGATCTGTAAGACGTATCCCACTCACTGACGCCAATTTTGTTGAATAGCAGTGTTTATCGCTGGGTGATAAGTTATTGTAATATGTAGAGAACATTTTGATAATACCTAATCAAAATAATCTATAATCTTTTTAAATCTAAATATTTTGTACCTTATCCGTGTAATTCTCTTGCCGTAAACTTGAACTCTCCGGTTTTCTGCAACCATGATGCGCGCATCCCGGATGTTTACAAATTTATAAGAGGCCTATAAACAAAGTCCAGTGTGTTGTTTCCCTTGTTGCAATTTTCACATGTTGGTAGAACTTTGGCAAAACTGTCCTTAAGTTAGCGTGGTTGAAGTCATCGGCTATGATGAAAAAAGCCGTCAGGGTTATTGGTTTGTTGTTCACTGATGGCGCTGTACAGTTCACGAAGCGCATCCTTAGCATTTGCACATGGGGAATGTACACAGCAACAATGACAATGGCCGTGAACTCCGCTGCAGATAGAACGGTCGACACTTCACAACCATAAACTCGACCAGTGATGAACCGTGTTTTGTCACTGCCACAGCATTGTTACACCATTCTTTGTTGATATACAAACACAAGCTTCCCCCGTGAGTCTTACGAGGCAGTGATGGATCTCTGTCCGCTCAACAGCAGGAAAGTCTGTGAAGCTGAATTGCGGAGTCCGAGATGTTGTCGCTTAGCCATGTTTCAGTGAAAATAAACATGCAACAATCCCTTGTCTCATGCTGTGTAGACCGACTGAGCTGAATTAACTCCAGTTTATTTTACAGAGAGTGAACATTTGAGCGCATGAGTGATGGGATAGCTGGTCTAGTGGGGTTAGCCCTTAGCCTAGCTCGTATACCTCCATGCTCCACCTGTCCCCTCTCACACCGCCGGCGTCACTGCTTTGTGCGGGTAGCGTCAGTAGGCAAGGCCACGCTCTTAGGGTTCGGCTTCAGAAGCAGACAGATGGTGACGAGTCTGTTTACAGACAGGAGGTTAAGGAGCTGTCTGTCTGGTGCAGTCTTAACAACCTGGAGCTTAACATGCTCAAAACTGTGGAGATGATCGTGTACTTCAGGAGAAACCCCCATGCTCTCCCCCAACTCACCATCATGATCAGCACTGTAACTGCAGTGGAGTCATTCAGATTCCTGGGCAGCACCATCCCAGGACCTGAATTGGACAATCACATAGACTCTATTGTAAATTAAGGCCCAGCAAAGGCTGTACTTCTTTCGCCAGCTGAGGAAGTTCAACCAGCCACAGGAGATGCTGAAAAGTTATACTCTGTCATAATTGAATCTGTCCTCTGCACATCAATAACTGTCTAGTTCAGCTACCAAATCTGACCTCAGAAGACTACAGAGGGTAGTCCGGACTGCTGAGCGAATCATTGGTACAACTCTCCCCACTCTCCAAGAACTGTACACTGTAAAAAAAAATCAGTTAAATTTACAGTAAAATACCGCCAGCTGTGGTTGCCGGAATGTTACCGTGAAAAATACGGTAGCAACATTTTAGGATTTACAGAACTGTTTAAATTTACAGTGAAAAACATATTTCTTTAACTGATACAATGTTAATATATAAACTTTTCAGTTAACTAATTTTACTTGCAGAAATCGACTGCACTTAAAGTGTCCATCTGCCATTTGTTTATAAACTAATATTTATAATGTTTTAAGTAAAGTGAGCATAAGATAATTGAAAACTATTTGTCTGAAGTACATGAAGAAAAACCTACTGATTTATGCACAGTCATTACTCTCTGTCCATTTTGACCATTTTGGTCTCCATTTTAATCAATTTCCATTTGTAAAGCCGTGAACTTCTCCTTGGTAGAATCCATATTGCGATTATAGTCTCAGTCTCAATGCTGACCGCTCTTCCCACAGCTTCAATCATACGGGCAGCCTTGTGGGGCTTTGGACAGCTGTTCCCGTTTTCTGAATTCTTGATAACCCAGGGCAAAGCCTAATCCAGTCAAGCAAAATACCTGTTATAATGGTTCCGAATAGGTAGATATCAATGTCCTCCACGGAAAGAGCCGCAAGACACACGATTCGCCACCTCTACAGCGCCATCGTATGGCCGGCTGCAAACGTTTGTTCCGTCAGGGCAGTCAGGTTCCCGAAACCCAAGTTTCGATAGTGTCAATTGCATTAAGAGACCAGTTAATCCATAATATTTTAGTTTGGAGAGCAGTGCAGAGAGTCTCTCACAAGACAAGGGAGCAAAGCAGGGAAGATAAGGGTGAGGACGGAGAGAAAGCGACCGCCTCCGTTGAGAGCCAGAAGAGAAGCGTAACATCAGTGTTTCTCTATCCGTGCTTGACTTAAACACAGGCTCTACTCTCCAGCACAATGGTGTCCCAAAACACAACCAGAAGTTGGCTGTTAGGTTTTACAGTATTTTGCTGTTTTCTTGATTTTACAGTGAAATACCGGCAGCTGTGGTATGCCAGTAATCTACTGTTTTTTTTTTTATTTATTTACGGTGTATTTCTGTTAAAAATACATTTGTGTATTTTTTTTTTCATCTCACACATTTAACCCCTTTAATCCCACAGCAAAATACTTGGTTTTAAAGAGCACTTATATGTCCACACTACAGAGTGTTGAAGTAACACTGAAGTTAATGAGCGAATGAAGTGACTAATTAAATGAGGATTGAGCTTTAGTGATGAACACCTGCTGTTAACAAGTAGAATCACCGATGGAAAGAGAAACAAGAGCAGAGAAACCAAACTTCCAGCCAAAGCCAAATATAAAATCAACTTCAATAAAACACATTCAATCTCTGAAGATCTCAGCAGAGGCTGATTAAACAACTCCACAAACAGCATCACCAACTTCTTATTACAAAACACTTTGACTTTATTTCAGTCATGTGTGTACAAAAGCTCTTATTGAGATAATAGGTGTTGTGCTTTCATGAAGTTGAAGTCACCATATTTGCGATCAGTGCTTGCTTTAGTTGGGCTCCTGAATCTTGGCTTTTTAAAATTTATTTGGGTTGCTTTAATTAACTGTTTATTAAATATAGTTTTTAAAGCAAGAAAAAACAAAATAATATATGATCAGATAAGACTGATGTTTGTAATGTCAAAACCATCGTAATCTAACTCACTGATTTTACCAAATGTTTAATCTGTTATTAAATATGTGATATGTTAATACGCTTAAATTGCACCACTGATACTACAACAATCAAATGTTGTGAAACACTTCTAAGCACAATATGCACAAATTAACATATTGAACTACGGCAGAATTTAAACACACACAGACATCGACAAACAGCGCATGAATCTCAAAAAAGGGTGACAATCAAAAATGATTAAAAAACAATTATAACAAAATTGGTTCAACTCTGAACATCACAAAACAGTCTACTGAAAGTCATAAAACAACACCCAAATAAAGAAAAAGTAAGAACATTCAGCTGCATAATTTATTCATGCCGAATGCATGCTAAATTTTGTACTGTTGCCCAGCATGCTTTTATTATTGATTGTCACCATTGTTGAGGTTCATGTGCTGAGCTATAGCTATAAAGGTTTTGTGCATTTAATACTTTTAAATTCCTTAATAATAGTTTGTCAACTTATGTTGTACAGTAATATTACTTAAAAACTATTTTTCCAGTTAATCAATACTAATTAATTATAATTTATTTTGGCTTTTCTTATTTTTACGAAAAAAAGAAAATGTCTTGTTCACTTTTATAACAGCCAAAATAAAACTAACATTAAAGGGTCAAGAGCATAACTAAAGCAAACAACGATCACCAAAATGGTGAGGTCAAACAAAATATTTGAGATACAATATAAATCTCTGTTAATTCATAGATATATGACAGAAATGAAGTCAAACTGGTAAGTAATAAGTTGAGCTGGCAATGCTGTTTGTGGAGTTGTTTAATCATCCTCTGCTGTTTTATTTCAGTTGATTTCATTTAAGGCTGTGGCTGTATGTCAGTTGTAGTTTTGTTTCTGGTTCTTTGCTTCAGTGATTTTGTTTGTTAACAGCAGGTGTTCATCAGTGTCTGAATTCACTAATATGTTCTCAATAACTCTGTCTAGTAGACTATATAGTGAACTAATGTAGGAACTAGTGAATGAGGGCTTGAGGAAGTGACGTCGCCTGCGTCTGCGCAGTGCGACCTGAAGCAGCCCCTGAAGTGAAACAAAGGAAACAGAAATACTGTAAAATAATAATAATGCAGCTAAACGAGACAAAATAACATTATAACATTTCGTTTCGTCAACTATTTGTTTTTATTCGTCAACAATATTGCATTATACATTTAATTATAGTCATCATCACATGACCAGCATTTACATTGCATCTCGCCTCGTTTTTAGACGTGATAAAAGTTCGTTAACAAACGATATTGAGTCATAGTTTTTGTTGGCAAAAGCAACACTAGTGTAGGCGCTGTTGTGCCTTCTTGGATATTGACATGATGTTGGTGGTCCAGGTGAGGTCCTCTGTGATGTGCACCTCCAGGAATTTAGTGCTGCTGACTCTCTCCACAGTCGAGCTGTCGATGGTCAGTGTGGGGTGGTCAACAGAGTTCCTCCTGAAGTCCATCACAACAGTGATTAGCATAATGCTAAATGTAAATCAGACACATCATTTGGTTTGACTCAAAGCAACAAAATATCGGTAAATAATGAGATGTACGCTTATCTAGCACCGAGTAATGTAAACATTTGTGTTTAACTAGTTTACTAGCTAACTTTTAAATTTGTTACGTTGTCTTGCTAGTAGTTTTGGATGACTTGTCTCTTATGCTTGGTTAGTAATGTTAGTACTTGGCTAATACATTACAGAAAACTCAGGCTAAAGTTGGCTGTTAATCTATATCATACTGTCAATCACCAGAATACATTTTTATTTATTTTTTGTACAGGAGAGGTATCCATGGACTTCAATAGTCCCGACTTTGTCCCTTCTGTCTTTTCCTACTCAACCAGCTGTGAAATAAACAAAGGCAATGCTAAACTTGAGAGGTAAATATTTAACCTCATTTAGTTGCTAAATGGTATCACATTGCATGCATTAACATGCAGATAATTTATGGCAAGTAATGGCACTTCGATTTGGTAAAGATAATTTTCTAGACCATGATCATTTTGTGATGCCCATTGAGGCATGCTATGGAATTTGCATTTGACTTTATTTGGGTACCTGATAACCTCTATGATATTCAAGCAACTAAACTGTTTGGACTGACTGTTTGCACTTATCTCTGAATATCAGATTTAAAAGGAAAAGGATGATACTGAGATGATGTAAAGCAGTCAAAAGAAGTTACTGATGAGGTTGCATCAGAATCCCCAGGCCTGTCCTCAGATAACTGCAGAATGGAACATGGTGCTGGTCCTTGCACTGGTGAGAACTTGTGATCTTATGATATCTTACCTAATGTAGGGCAGTCATTATTGGAATGAATCTGGTCATCCTGTTTATTTATTGTTCAATATAGCAGAACTGTTGTGAAGTTATACATTATTCTGTTTAGCACATGATGTTTGAAAACATCAATCAAATAATAGAGAGTAGCTAAACTGAAACAAGTGACAGTGCATCTTTTATAAGTAAATTAAAATCTGATCTCTATTTTAGAATCCACAGTGCCAAAGGTTCTCCATGATGATCTGAAACACAAGTACAGCCAGCTTTCTGCAGAGTGTGTCAAATTGCGTTTGGAGATCAACAAACTGAAATCCGAGAATGAGGAATTAAAGTCAACACTTAGAAAAACACAATTGTCCTTTAGCTCTATCAAGAGCAAAGCAGTGCATGTTCTGTTTGGTTTGGCATGTCACCTGCAGGGGCCATTACATTTCTGTCGGCAGGTTGGGGTGGGTGCGTTTCAGATAAACAAATTACAGCTGAGTCTGGATTTTATGACCTGCTAGAGCATAATGATGAGATACTAGCAGATCGTGGTTTTACCATCAGAGATGAGCTTGCTACACGTGGTGCCACCCTTAGGATCCCTCACTTTACCAAAGGTAAAAAGCAGCTCATTGCTCAAGAAGTGGACACATCGAGGCGTTTGTCTAATGTGAGAATACACATAGTAATAGGTAAAGACATACACATAGGTAAAGAGAATACACATAGTAAAGAGTAATAGGTAGATGGAAAAATTTCAAAATACTGACAACTGTTATTCCACTCACACAGCTCTTAGATGATATAGTGATTGTGTGTGTGGAGCATTAACAAACCTTTGCAAATGTATAGTTCCAGAAGATAGCTTGAATTAGATTATTTTTTTATTGTAATTTAAACACTTGAAAGTGCAATCAATTTTGTTTATGTAAATACTAGAACTGTATAAAATCATTTGCTTCAAAATACATTTTATTCTGACTTGTTTGCATTGTTCACAATACCAGTTAACAACCTTTCGTCTTACTCTGGCACATGTGTAGTGGAAATGGTTCTTGCACTTTGCACAGTCAATCATCATCCCAAAGTCAGGCCTTTGACAGCGTGTAATAGCACATGTTAATACACCCTCAGAAGCTTTATTTGTACATTATTGCAACTAAAGTCAATAAAAGACAGGTTATAAAAATATAATCAATACCTGCTTGCTACATGATCTTGTCTACATTTAGATTGTCTACCTTTACATTGATCTTTCTATGCTTTACTCTGACTGGCTGCAGCTGGGTGTCTGTTCTCTTAGCCCTTCTGAAGCTGATCTCACTCAGTCTGGCTGGTTTCACCTCTCTTAGATGGCTGGATCCACATATTTGTCCCTGAAGTACAACACTTCTCAGTCTTTCCTATCCTGACCCAAAGCTCACCTTTAAACATGAGTGCAGATGCATGACTGCAGCATGACCCTAACCTGCACAAAATGTTATAATGTATGCAACACATTAGTTTAAATTGTGCTTTAGGCTATACATATAAAAACAGTTGTATGATTTCAGCAAATAACTTTAGTTTAAATAAATTGCTGACGCTGAATAAAAATAATTACATTTTAAGACTTTTTTTTAAGTTTAAATTTAAGACATTTTTGGTTACGTACCCAGTCATACAGGTGCAGTTTGCTGTAAGAATACAATTGTTTGTCTTGTTGACGATAACCCACGCCTTGTACAATTCCGTCTTTTTACACTGTCTTTGGCTAGGCAGAACCTCGGTCTTCAGCACTACGAAGTCTTGAACTTGGAAATCATGAAACTGTATGTCTTGGACATGACCACACAGAACAAAGTTATGCATCAAGAGACGTGTACGCTTTTAACTTATCCCGGGTAATTATATATCTCTGGCCACTGGATGCTTGGCCATTTCATTTCATCGTTTACCCATTGACAAGGTGGTATGCCAAATGGATCTGTAAGACGTATCCCACTCACTAACGTCAATTTTGTTGAATAGCAGTGTTTATCGCTGGGTGATAAGTTATTGTAATATGTAGAGAACATTTTGATAATAATACCTAATCAAAATAATCTATAATCTTTTAAATCTAAATATTTTGTACCTTATCCGTGTAATTCTCTTGCCGTAAACTTGAACTCTCCCGGGTTTTCTGCAACCATGATGCGCCGCATCCCGGATGTTTACAAATTTATAAGAGGCCTATAAACAAAGTCCAGTGTGTTGTTTCCCTTGTTGCAATTTTCACATGTTGGTAGAACTTTGGCAAAACTGTCCTTAAGTTAGCGTGGTTGAAGTCATCGGCTATGATGAAAAAGCCGTCAGGGTTATTGGTTTGTTGTTCACTGATGGCGCTGTACAGTTCACGGCGCATCCTTAGCGTTTGCACATGGGGAATGTACACAGCAACAATGACAATGGCCGTGAACTCCGCTGCAGATAGAACGGTCGACACTTCACAACCATAAACTCGACCAGTGATGAACCGTGTTTTGTCACTGCCACAGCATTGTTACACCATTCTTTGTTGATATACAAACACAAGCTTCCCCGTGAGTCTTACGAGGCAGTGATGGATCTCTGTCCGCTCAACAGCAGGAAAGTCTGTGAAGCTGAATTGGAGTCCGAGATGTTGTCGCTAGCCATGTTTCAGTGAAAATAAACATGCAACAATCCCTTGTCTCATGCTGTGTAGACCGACTGAGCTGAATTAACTCCAGTTTATTTTACAGAGAGTGAACATTTGAGCGCATGAGTGATGGGATAGCTGGTCTAGTGGGGTTAGCCCTTAGCCTAGCTCGTATACCTCCATGCTCCACCTGTCCCTCTCACACCGCCCGGCGTCACTGCTTTGTGCGGGTAGCGTCAGTAGGCAAGGCCACGCCTTAGGGTTCGGCTTCAGAAGCAGACAGATGGTGACGAGTCTGTTTACAGACAGGAGGTTAGGAGCTGTCTGTCTGGTGCAGTCTTAACAACCTGGAGCTTAACATGCTCAAAACTGTGGAGATGATCGTGTACTTCAGGAGAAACCCCATGCTCTCCCCCAACTCACCATCATGATCAGCACTGTAACTGCAGTGGAGTCATTCAGATTCCTGGGCAGCACCATCCCAGGACCTGAATTGGACAATCACATAGACTCTATTGTAAATTAAGGCCCAGCAAAGGCTGTACTTCTTTCGCCAGCTGAGGAAGTTCAACCAGCCACAGGAGATGCTGAAAAAGTTATACTCTGTCATAATTGAATCTGTCCTCTGCACATCAATAACTGTCTAGTTCAGCTACCAAATCTGACCTCAGAAGACTACAGAGGGTAGTCCGGACTGCTGAGCGAATCATTGGTACAACTCTCCCCACTCTCCAAGAACTGTACACTGTAAAAAAAAATCAGTTAAATTTACAGTAAAATACCGCCAGCTGTGGTTGCCGGAATGTTACCGTGAAAAATACGGTAGCAACATTTTAGGATTTACAGAACTGTTTAAATTTACAGTGAAAAAACATATTTCTTTAACTGATACAATGTTAATATATAAACTTTTCAGTTAACTAATTTTACTTGCAGAAATCGACTGCACTTAAAGTGTCCATCTGCCATTTGTTTATAAACTAATATTTATAATGTTTTAAGTAAAGTGAGCATAAGATAATTGAAAACTATTTGTCTGAAGTACATGAAGAAAAACCTACTGATTTATGCACAGTCATTACTCTCTGTCCATTTTGACCATTTTGGTCTCCATTTTAATCAATTTCCATTTGTAAAGCCGTGAACTTCTCCTTGGTAGAATCCATATTGCGATTATAGTCTCAGTCTCAATGCTGACCGCTCTTCCCACAGCTTCAATCATACGGGCAGCCTTGTGGGGCTTTGGACAGCTGTTCCCGTTTTCTGAATTCTTCGATAACCCAGGGCAAAGCCTAATCCAGTCAGCAAAATACCTGTTATAATGGTTCCGAATAGGTAGATATCAATGTCCTCCACGGAAAGAGCCAAAGACACACGATTCGCCACCTCTCCCACGCGCCATCGTATAGCCGGCTGCAAACGTTTGTTCCGTCAGGGCAGTCAGGTTCCCCGAAACCCAAGTTTCGATAGTGTCAATTGCATTAAGAGACCAGTTAATCCATAATATTTTAGTTTGGAGAGCAGTGCAGAGAGTCTCTCACAAGACAAGGGAGCAAAGCAGGGAAGATAAGGGTGAGGACGGGAGAGAAAGCGACCGCCTCCGTTGAGAGCCAGAAGAGAAGCGTAACATCAGTGTTTCTCTATCCGTGCTTGACTTAAACACAGGCTCTACTCTCCAGCACAATGGTGTCCCACAAAACACAACCAGAAGTTGGCTGTTAGGTTTTACAGTATTTTTGCTGTTTTTTCTTGATTTTACAGTGAAATACCGGCAGCTGTGGTTGCCAGTAATCTACTGTTTTTTTTTTTTATTTACGTGTATTTCTGTTAAAAATACATTTGTGTGTCTTTTTTTCATCTCACATTTAACCTTTAATCCCACAGCAAAATACTTGGTTTTAAAGAGCACTTATATGTCCACACTACAGAGTGTTGAGTAACACTGAAGTTAATGAGTGAATGAAGTGACTAATTAAATGAGGATTGAGCTTTAGTGATGAACACCTGCTGTTAACAAGTAGAATCACCGATGGAAAGAGAAACAAGAGCAGAGAAACCAAACTTTCAGCCAAAGCCAAATATAAAATCAACTTCAATAAAACACATTCAATCTCTGAAGATCTCAGCAGAGGCTGATTAAACAACTCCACAAACAGCATCACCAACTTCTTATTACAAAACACTTTGACTTTATTTCAGTCATGTGTGTACAAAAGCTCTTATTGAGATAATAGGTGTTGTGCTTTCATGAAGTTGAAGTCACCATATTTGCGATCAGTGCTTGCTTTAGTTGGGCTCCTGAATCTTGGCTTTTAAAATTTATTTGGGTTGCTTTTAATTAACTGTTTATTAAATATAGTTTTTAAAGCAAGAAAAAAATAATATATGATCAGATAAGACTGATGTTTGTAATGTCAAAACCATCGTAATCTAACTCACTGATTTTACCAAATGTTTAATCTGTTATTAAATATGTGATATGTTAATACGCTTAAATTGCACTGATACTACAACAATCAAATGTTGTGAAACACTTCTAAGCACAATATGCACAAATTAACATATTGAACTACGGCAGAATTTAAACACACACAGACATCGACAAACAGCGCATGAATCTCAAAAAGGGTGACAATCAAAATGATTAAAAAACAATTATAACAAAAATTGGTTCAACTCTGAACATCACAAAACAGTCTACTGAAAAGTCATAACCAAAACAACACCCAAATAAAGAAAATAGTAAGAACATTCAGCTGCATAATTTATTCATGCCGCAATGCATGCTAGAATTTTGTACTGTTGCCCAGCATGCTGATTGTCACCATTGTTGAGGTTCATGTGCTGAGCTATAGCTATAAAGGTTTTGTGCATTTAATACTTTTAAATTCCTTAATAATAGTTTGTCAACTTATGTTGTACAGTAATATTACTTAAAAAAATATATTTTTCAAAGATTATCCATATCGCTTGACATCATTAGGTGATGATGATCATCAACAGTTAATCAATACTAATTAATTATAATTTATTTTGGCTTTTCTTATTTTTAAGAAAAAAAGAAAATGTCTTGTTCACTTTTATAACAGCCAAAATAAAACTAACATTAAAGGGTCAAGAGTATAACTAAAGCAAACAACGATCACCAAAATGGTGAGGTCAAACAAAATATTTGAGATACAATATAAATCTCTGTTAATTCATAGATATATGACAGAAATGAAGTCAAACTGGTAAGTAATAAGTTGAGCTGGCAATGCTGTTTGTGGAGTTGTTTAATCATCCTCTGCTGTTTTATTTCAGTTGATTTCATTTAAGGCTGTGGCTGTATGTCAGTTGTAGTTTTGTTTCTGGTTCTTTGCTTCAGTGATTTTGTTTGTTAACAGCAGGTGTTCATCAGTGTCTGAATTCACTAATATGTTCTCAATAACTCTGTCTAGTAGACTATATAGTGAACTAATGTAGGAACTAGTGAATGAGGGTGTAGGGTGTGGTTTCAGACACAGTCTATGAGTGTCAACTCTGAGGCTACTTTCTCGAAAACAAAGGTTAGATTTATTAGTTATTCACTGTATATAGTAAGGAAACTTACTGTTAATCATTTAACAGGTTTTTACTGTGGCATTTTTACAGCCTTTTACCATTAAAATCACGATATTTTTTACAGTGTACTCCTCCAGAGTGAGTAAAAGGCCTGGCAAAATCAGTCTGGACCCCTCACATCCAGCACACTCCCTCTTTGAACTGTTGCCGTCTGGTCGACGCTACAGAGCTCTGAGCACCAGAACAGCCAGACACAGAAACAGTTTCTTCCCTCAGGCAATCCATCTAATGAACACTTTACAATAATTATGGTACGCACACTATTAATAAATGCATACACTTATTTATCTAACACGTATACTTAGTCTACACTTCAATTGCACATAATATACCTGTATATACAAAACAGTCCATTGTTATATACCTTTACATACAATTGTCAAGTTGTATATTGGTTTTCCTTATTTACTTGTTCTTTTTATTATCTGTTTTTTTTTTTGTTCTGTCACTGTCATTCTGTTGCACTGCAGTAGCTTCTGTCACTAGGGATGCAAAGATTATAGATTTTGTTGGTACGATTATAGTCTGAGGAATAATCACGGTTTCACGATTATAACGATTATGCATTTATTCATTTCTCAACATTACATAAACAATCTTTAGATATTAAACTGTTATTTATTGCCGCCTTTTGAAACAGAAATAACACCGTAACCAATAATACAGCACAAAATAATAATACTAAATAAAAAAGTCTATCTCTTCTATTGGAATTAAAAAAAGTTGACCTCTGCTCTGTAAACATCCATGTCAGTATTTCCCTTATGAAAATGACAAATGGAAATAGATCACTAATGTATTTGGTGTTTTAATTTTGTATATTCTTTCTACATTTCTTTTGGACCTGAGGTACAGAATTTGGAAAGATGGTGAAAAAAGACTTATAACTCTATAACATGCATGATAAATCACAATGTTAATTAAGTATTATTAATATTAATAATTATTAATAATATTACTATTAACTTTATTTAGTGATGACAAAAAAGGAAACAGGAAATACAACTAAGACAGGGGTAAAACAAAACCAACACAGACCATAAATGTGACCCAGTGATCCGATGACTCTGAAAACTGTGTAGTGTAGTGCATACAATTGCATGTATGCATGTGTATTAGCTTCGTGACGGACAAGCCATGTATCTAATCTGGTCTAATTTAAATGCAAAGTCAGAAATGTTTAAGAGAATTCGATCATCTCAATTCAATTTAAATGATGTTGATCTGTACAAAGGCTTTCGTTTTAAAGTTTTAAAAGACATATATAAGAGTATTCATGTTTAACTCAGGGCCAACAGCTGAAATCATCATCAAGAAGGCAAAATTATGTAATTCAAATGATCTAATTCATCCTCATATGGCCTAATTTGACTTTGATAAACTTGGTCATTTAAGGTCATTGATTGTGTTTCCATTCTCAAATATTTTCCTACTCATTATACCCTGAAGGCTTCTCAGTGAGATCACTGAACAGATAATTCTCTTGTAATGATAACACTTTAATAAAACCCCACTGACCATACAGTTACAGATGCAATATGTATGAGCATAGCTTTAATTGACCTCTTAAAAAAGAAAACATGTTTAATCTATGATGAAAATTGGTTACCATTCAAAACAAAGCAAACACTCTATTCTAAACTACATTATCATAAAACGAATTCAAAAGATATTTAACACCCTGAGCACATATTATACAGTGTGTTTTATTAAAAACAATATTACCTTGACATCTTACTATTTTAATTGTTATTAGAGCAACCTCTTTAAGTTTTGAATTTTACAATATAATACAATGGTAATGCAGGTAGGTTAATTTGCAGACTAGACTCAAGAGTGACATTTTAACAAGTAACCTCTATTGTCTGGACAAGGTTCTTGTACTTCCTATCATATACCTTTCAGCCAATGTGGCTTACATAAAATTAACCAAAAATGAACTTTTATAGATTTAAATGTCTTTAATCTAGTTCTAATTTCAATTTACAATGTCATATTTCGCAATTTACAAAGTTACCTAGCAATTATAGGCCTATAAAGCTAATTTAAAAGGGTAACAGTTAACCAAATTTCCCTGAATTAATTTACTATCCTCTAACTGTTTGCTAATTGGAATTTGATTTATACGTTGGCCGAGAGAGCTTAACGCCCTGCGAATGAAAAAACACAAGGAAACAGAACCCCCAGCAAATTAAGAAAACATCTTCATCCATTTGGCAACACATGTGCTGCAAATACTCACAACATAACCAAACAGAGAAACGCACTGAAAAAACTCACAATACAACCAAATACAGAAACACGCTGCAAATACATAGACCGTGAGTGAAGATTGTGAGTATTTGCAGTACATGTAATGTCAGATGATGAAGAGGTTTTTGTAATTTGCTGGTGCTTTTTCGTGTTTTCTTAAGTTGCAGCAGGTTGAGCTCTCTCGGCCACTGTAGATTTATTATTTACCAATTCACACTCTACCAGCAGATGCCAACAAACAGCATCAGACACGTTCATCAGGTTTTGTCTGATCAGTTTGTAAACCCTGGCATTAGTCAGCGCTTGTTTTCATGGACTGAACATGTTGAATCAACATTTGTTGGGTTTTGAAATGTCTGAGAAATGACATACTTTACTCAGTCAGCTGTTGGTGTTGTTTTGTGTCTGTCAGTGTGGAGTGAACTGGCCTTTCACTATAATATTATAAATTAAAATGTTGGCTAAATTGGCGAATAATTGGTTTGGCCTTAGTAACAATCCACATTTTGTATATTTACATCATGTATTCCAAGAGAATAGTCATAGTATTAATAAATAATAGTATTAATAAATACAAAATAATATAATAAATATTAAGTGTTAATTTACTCCTTATTTATATAAAAACTGCTTTAGAACTATATTACTTGTATTGACTTATTCATTTATTTAGAGTATTTCCTACAGGTGTCTTGAATATTTAGGTCAAACAACATTAATTGGCATGGTAGCAAATGCAAATATGTTTTAGTGCACCACCAAATGATGGAAATCAAAACATGTAATCAACATGTTTTTACTCTTTTCACTCCTGATATGGTTCTTTTCACTCCTTGACCGCTTCAGGAAAGCATATTGACCATCATATCTCCTGGTGGGCTAAGATAAATAGACATTCAGGTTTAATTGGCCATTATAACCTCAACTAAGTCCCTCTGGTCATAAGGTCAAAATACCAGTCCCAGTGAGGCTTATGACTGATGATTTACATGAACAATATTGCATTATTATATAGATGATGACACTGACACAGACATGGGAATCATTGTGTATAATGTAATGTAATGTTATTTATTTATTTATGTATTTATCAGTTTTCTTTAAATAGAAATTATTTTTTTATTATTATTTGTTTAATTACTTAAAAAATATATATTTAGAGGACAAGTAATAGTATAGACCACTATAAACAAAATGATGCAACTCAGTCTTTGTCTTAAATAATTTTAATGTTGATCAGTGCCTTATAAACCATACACTTGAATCATTTGTAAACCCTGCATTTTTAATATGTCATGTTTTCTAATAAACATGACATATGTTTTATGTTTTCTATTTATTTTATTTTTTTGCATATCCATATTATATTCACATGTCCAAGACACACATTTAGAGAATATACGTACATATTTGGTTACAATTTATTTTAAAGCATTCATACAGTGTAACTATACAATTAATTAACGAGTTATTCATTAATATGAATTAATATTAATATACAACATGTTCTCAGGTTTAGAGTCAGGATTAGGGTTTGGTTTCAAGTTAGTTGCATGTAATTATGCTTAATTTACTGTTACATGTAAAATGTAAGAAGGAGACTGTAAAATAAAGTGTTAGCCTACCAAATATTCCAGTTAAATCCTAGTTGGGTGTTAATTTACAGGATAGCTTGTAGTCTAGTGATAGTTCTGTAAATCCTTGAGAAAATAAATAAAGTGTGAACGTGTTGTCCCAAGGTCAGGGGGTAACATTTGTAGATAAAATAAAGAAGAAAGTTGATGGCCTTATTGAAGACTTCAGAAATCTATGGTGTAGTACAGACTACAACTCACTATAACTTCCCTGAATGATGCAGTTATGCTAGTTTGTGTCACTGTTTGCTTTGATGGGTCCATGCAAGCAAATGTTCACATATTAAACTTTCAAATTTAAATTGGTGACATATAACCCAAGGTCATTTGTGCATGTTGTTACAGCTGTACTTATAGCAAAAAGAAAGTAAGAAAGAAAGAGGAAGAAAGAAAGAAAATGTCAGTGAAATTGTGAAACTTTTACAGAACATCAAGGAGATATTTTGTTTTATGAAGACATCAGAAGTATGGTGTTTGTGCCTCATTGTTTAGGACTAAACAAATCATTTCAGAAAATTAAGGTTTATGATAAACAACACTGTAAAACCAGTAAGTAGCTTATAAACATAATCTTGTTATATTTTAAATATTTATTCTGGAAAATTGCCAAATTTTGAGTGCTGAAACAAGCATGCAATTTTTTTGCGAATTTCTGGTAAATTTAAACCATAAATTAGGGGATTCAGAATAGGAGGGATAACCAGAAATTCCACAGAAAAAAATATGGCCACAATCTTAAATTTGTCTGATTCATACCGACTTAAAGCAATATCACAAAACGAAGCTATAGAGTAGTTAACAAAGCTTATAATGTGAGGAAAACATGTTTGTAATGCTTTTCCCCTAAATTCTTTGGAGCTTTTTTGACAAATGATCAAAATTCTGACATAAGTATAGAAGATAAAGAAGGCAGGGAGAAAAACTGTTGTTGTTGTTGTTGTGACAAAAAATCAAATGATGTTGTTACTTAAAGTGGACGTCCCACAAGACAGTCGAACCACAGACCAGTTGGAGCAGTACAGTCGTGCTATGTCAGTCCCACACAAAGGCAACCTGACTGAGAAGAAAATAACCAGACCCATAGAAAACACTGCATAAAGTGATGCTAGTGCCATGTACAGTGTTGTCACTTTTGAGGTCATGATTTTATGATATTTTAAAGGATTACATATGGCAACATATCTGTCATATGCCATCAGAGTTAAAATAGTATATTCAGACATTGCATAAGTATAAATCATAAAAATCTGAACAAAACATGCTGGCCTAGAAATCGTATTTTTATCCAAAAGGAGATCAACCATTAGCCTGGGGAAGAAACCAGCTGAGCCACAGAGATCATTGACAGACAAACAAGATATCAGTATGTACATTGGCTCATGAAGAGATCTCTCTTTAAAGACCACAAAAAAAATAATGGCATTTAAAAATATAATTGCTAAATAAACTGTAAGTGTCAATATTATGATAATATATCTCATGTGAACAAAATCCTTGAACAAAGTGAAATAAAAATAGGAAGGCATGGTTCCATTTTCCATTTGGTGATAAAAAAAGTGAAAGTGCCACTCAAAATAAATACTTGGATTCCGTTTTTGTCAGTTATTTGAAGAGTAAAGCATCCAAGTAGTTGTTGATGTCCTTTGTTCTGTCTAAAATGTCTTTATTTGAACCAACAAATCTTAAAAGTAACAATCAAGGTGAATATAACTGATTGTTGCCGCTGATCTGAGTTAACTGCTCAATTTGCTGTAAGCAGTTTATATTACAAGAGCTGACACCATCTGGGTCTTTACAAACTGTACACATGAGAATTTGCCACATTAATTTTTGCTGTTCATTAAGTTCATCAGCTAAAATTAAAACTTTATATTTTACAGGACGGCTGTTGGTTTTTATTTCATAACATTGGTTTGGGGTAAGCACAACCATGTATAACTTGAATGAGCAATACATTTTGTATGTAGAGAGGAAAATGGCACAGATTACTTTAAGCTACACAGTATGTCAGACTGAATGTAGCCATATGTATGTATTTCTCGACAAAATATATGATATGAACATATCACTCAGCAATATAACCCAATTTAAGAATTCGATGGAATACTTTTTTTAATAAAGCAAGGTTCAGCACTGCCTTTGTAATCTTGACTGTATTGCTATGCAAATTTTATAATGGCTGTTGTTGTTTATTAAATCGTATTATTTAATAAATGTTATTTTATATTAGTGGTGGGCATAGATTAATTTTTTTAATCTAGATTAATTTTGGAATTAATCTAGATTAAAATGGCTCATTTGAATTCTGCCGAAGGCATTCAGAATATGTGTGCTACCCAAATAATGACTAAAAGTAAGTCTTTGAGAACGGGTTTCTCAAGCCAGGTGGCGCATTAGACCAGGGGCTCATCTCCTGTTTCCAAAATGCATCACAAACTTTAATCTCTTCCCGTCCCAATCCCTCGAAAAAACTGGGGGGAAATCCTGTCCCGTTCCACTACTGGAAGAATGACTCCCATTCCCTCCCACTCCCGTGTTGTTTTTTTTTTTTTTTTGACGATAACTGTCAATTACAGTAAAAATATAGTACAGATCACAGCGTGCCCACCTTATTAGTTGAATAAAAACCCAAAATGTTGTTTTTTGTTATTATATTGAACTGAAAGCCATCTTATGCACAGTGTTGCACAGATTAAATTTAATGTAAATCATCCATGCTAACACACACATCTTCTATTTTTATTTTTTAGACATTTCTCTCTCTATAGATATATTTTTCTATGTACTGTATTTTAGATATATTCGAGTTTCTCTCAAGTTCACATGAGACCTAAAAGCGCATCCTGTTTGCTTAAAAGCGCAACGTTTCGTTGTTATTCTGAGTGCACACAAATAAACGTAGAGTCTTTACAGTTTCGAAAGATGTATTAGGCTACTTTCATCTGTATGACCAAAAATGACGGAGATTTTAAGAGCAAGTGAGCGCACGGAGCCTGTCCTGCAGCAAACGCTTCCACACAAACACTTCAATAGCGCACATTTCTCTAGGTTAACATCATATTGAGCGGCCATGTAAAGTTGTTACTACATACATCTTTCAGATGAAAAGCCATATTTGAGGTTGATGAATGATAGGTGAGCGTTTGGATGTCCTGCCCGATTGTATTACCACATAGACCAGCCATTAACAATCTGTCCATCACGGACTGCAAGCCTCTAGTTCAAGACTCGCTCGCCCCTACAGTGCAATTCGCCAGGTATACATCCGCGCTAAAATATCAGTGTGAAAGTTGTAAGAGGGCCCGGGCTGGGCAGTCAATGGCGGCAGTCGTTCATGGTGAAGGGCTTTGCGTGTTACGGTCTTTCCTTTTCACGACACAACAAGAACATTAAAATGGAACACTTCTTCTTATATATTTTATCTCGTTATTTCATCTGACTCCATAAATGAAAAGGTTTTAATGATATCTGTGCATCATTAAAATATGAAAACGAATGATTGATTATTCTTTTCAGCTCCGTTTAATACTTTACCCGCTCAGATGTAGGGAAACTATATCGCTCAGAGGCCCTGTTTTTCACAGGTCTCACGGACACAATCTCGTCAGGCCCGGTCGTCAATCAGAGGTAATTATGGTTATGTATCTAAGATTTGCCGTTAATTCACACGTACACAATCCTAGACATGGATAACCCTTGGAGCCCCTCAGAACTTTTAGTTCGTTTGTTTACTTCAGTAAAGGTTTTTGGCCATTATCAGATATGTTAGTAGGTCAATGTACAACACTCGTAATAACTTTGGATTGGTCAAATCCTTGTTTAAAGTAACATTAAATCAAAAGTCAGAGGTATGGGCGTACCCGAATTCAGTTTGACCAGACGGCGTTCGCCGTCCCTAAATGGAATTAACCCGCCCCTGCATCCGAAGTACACTTGAAAAGACGCCGGGTATTAGCCGTCGCTAAACTGACGCAGGCTTGCGGAAATATACGAATCCGCTACTCTAATAGGGAGAAAGCAATCTTTAGAGGCAGTCAGAATAGAATCAAACGTTACAATTTATTAACCAGGTAATCGAAGCAATAATTCAAAACTCCAATGTTACAAGAATAGAATCATCAGTTAACAATACTACCTGGCAAATGAAAACTACACACAGCGATTTGTGCGGGCAGTCAGCCTACAGACTCCCAGAACTTTGTGTCCCGTTTCCTTATAAACCCAGGTAATTCAATAAGCTCACCAAATGGTGGTCTTGTTATTATAAATAGTCTTCAGAATTTGCAACCAAATGGCTCCTGATATCCTGTGGCAGGGAATGCTTATTTACATACAGGAGGTGTTTTGAATAGGAGATCAGGGGGAGAGGGCACATCCTTACGCTTTGCACTATACTTCTCATATTTCAGAACTTCCTTTAGCTTTTCATTATGATTGGGAGAATGAGACCATTTTACCAGACGCACTGAGACATTTCAAAAGATATCAAACATGTATGGTTACTTTTTTGTACATATTACATTGCATGGATTTTAGGTGATGAGGGAGGGGAAATGGTGACTACACCAGTTCCATCGTGCGGACCGTCAGCACCGGGTGTGGACCCCCCAGTGTGCTGCGTCCTGGCTGTTACATATGTAAGAGGTAGTTTCTGTTGATTACTGGCACCGGGCTTGCAGTTCCTCTCTGGGGAGGGTAGACATCATGGCACCGGGCTTACAAAGTCATCATAGCTTGCGTAGTATAGACCCAGCTCCCAACCCAACTTTGAGAATAGATTAACGGCGATATTTTTTTTATCGCCGATAAGAGTCTCACGTTAACGCAGCACGTTAACGCCGATAACGGCCCACCACTATTTTATATACAAATTATTGGTATTTAATAATAATATTTGGTATTGAGAAATGTCTGAGTGTTAGTGATGGTGATTTTGTTTACATTGCTATACAATTAGATGCCAATAGACAAGAGACTTTATGAGTGAGTCAGCATCAAATAATTGTATATTTAAAGGAACTGAAGGTTGTAAACAGCAAATTATTTTTATTTTTCAATAAAACCTTGTATGATGCAACCAACAAATGCATTGGCAATCACTGTCGTTGAAAATCCCCTTTACAGTTGAAAGGATACTACAACAAAATATATAATTTTCCTCAGCGGAGATTGAAACTAATGTTTTATTGTGAATATGAGATTGAGCTGAAGAATGAATGCTGTATCATATGCAGGTAATCAGTCCATCTCTCACTCATAAAACTCTACTCTAGTGATCGGAGAAACAAAGCTTCAAATCAACTGAACTGTTTCAAAGAGTTTCAAAATACTACAATTTGGTGATTCCTGCTGGTCAGAACTGTGTAAATGCAACACAAACTCAAGCAAACATGCATAAAACAGCTTTTGCAAACCCATTGCAATCTCAGAGATCTCACGATTCATGGGTTCAAAGAGCTCGCCCCCAGTGATAAACCATTGACATTTCGAAACATTTTAAAATAGTTATGATGCAACAAAGCAGTTATGTCAGCTAGGAACCTGTGATTTGAAACAGCATATTCTTAAAGGTTTCAACGCTTCATGAAGCAGTGTTTTGAAAGTAGCCATAACTACTCTACATAGTACAATAAGCTTTCAATGAAGCAATGCATACCCCTTTTCCACCAGCATGAACTGGGGCTAGTTCTGAGGCAGTGCTATTGCCCGTTCAGAGTTAGTTCGACTGGCGAGCCTTCTAAGAACCGGTTTGCCTTTCCACTGGCCGAGAGCCACCACAGAGCCATGTCTTACGTCACTGAATGCATCATCAGTGTTCCTTCATTACTAGTTATAAAGTGAAGTTTTCGAATTAGTAATAAAGGCTTGGGCTCATCTTTTAAGCTGTCAACCTAAGACTGAATTTGTAGTGGAAGAAAGTAGTTCTGCAAAGGGTTTAAAAAAAACTCTGTGGTTATTTCATATGTATTTACTGTTGTATTAAAGCAATATCACACTCGTAGCCATGTGATATCACTCTGTATCAGCCCGGCTGTGACAGGGTTGGATTATGATGCTGCAATGCCCTGGGAACAGACCAGAACCCTTACCTTTGGGGACCCCAAAGCCAAGTCTGAGGCTATCCTAACTTTCAGAAGTTACTTAAGAAGATTTTTATGAATTTTAATTTCAAGGATTTTAATTCTCATAAAATTGTGTTATACCATATATGTTATATCACCATGAAAAACATCCCTTTAGTAGTTACACCAAAAACAAAGCAAGAAAAACAAGCTAATGTGGAGAGAAAAATAATCTGAAAGATATAGACACATTTATTATAGTTGTAAGGTTCTTCATCTTATTATTGTTAAATACATTGAAGGGTACCAGAAAGCATATATAATATATACAAACAAATTAGATGGAGTGTTGCAAATATTATGTTTTTGGTGCTTAAAAAGACACCTCTTTTTGAAGGAAGGTCAATTGTGTTTTTGATAACCAGCCTTCTCTTTTGCAGAAAGTAACACTGAAAGCTTCCATGTTTTAATGAGAGAAATGTGTTTCATGACATAAAATAGGAGCCCATATGTGGGGAAGCTCGTTGCACTTTTTATTTTCAACACACCCTCATCAAACAAAAGCCCAACTTACAAATTCAGAATATGCATTCCAGACCCTGTTTTAATCAAATTCTAACACGCTCAGCCAATTCTACAATTCTCAATGTTAACTTATTATTAAGTATGACTTTCAATAAACTCTTAATTTGCTGCTTATTTATAATTAGTAAGTTAGTTGTTAAGTTTAGGTATGAGTAGGATTTAGACATCTAAAATATGGGGCCACTTGCATAACTTAGCCTCTATGTTAAGATAGTGTCGTATGTATGAGTTTGACCAACTAGCAGTTAGCCAAATGGTAATCAGTCTTATTTTTGGATTCAAATAAGTCTAATCTTAAAAAAAAAAAGTTATGACCAGTCTTAAAATAAATAATTACTAACTTGTAAGACTAATCTAAACGTTTATGCAACTGAACCATGGTCATGCAGAATAAAGTAATAATATGTGCTTCATAAATACTACTGAACAGCAAATATGCTAGTAAAATGCATGCGTGCAAAAAAAAACATTTTAAATTTTTTTGTGTGAAATAACAACATATTCCAGGTTAATAACTGCATTGCTTTCATAGTGATTTCAAAGTTGGACTTATCTTGTATCTGACTGCCCTCTCAGAAATATATTGTAAACAAACAGTGCATATGTACTATGAATAGATTCATACAATGCAACATGACTAGATCATGCTGTGGAGTTTTAGAATTAGAATAGTTAGACTAAATTAAATTTAAAGTTAAAATTGACTAGACCAGGAATTTGAATATGAATAATCAGTGATCTCCATTATGGTGATTTCAAAACAATTACAGTAGTAAACAACTAAATTTCTCACAGTGGCACAATTAAAGACAGCTTAATAATGGGAATTCACAGTAAAACAATAGCAGTAAATTACAGTGATGTTGCAGTAATATTGTAAAATACTAATCCTTTTAATTTTATATTTAATAATTATCTTTAATACCTGTAAATACCTTATTTTTACAGTAGTTAATAAGGAGAATTGGTCCCTAAACTAAAGTGTTACCCAATAATTTATTTCCAAAAATATCAATGATTTGTAAAATACAACTGCATTATAAGAAGTATTTTAATTATTATAATATGTAAGTTTTTATATAATGTTTGTGAATTTATCACTGTCTAAATGTAAGGTCACTGCAGGTCAAATTTCACTCAAAGATAATGTGAACTTTTTTCTTTTTAATATAGCACCAAATGATGTAACAAAGATAAATATGTTATTGTCATGTTTTTAAGTTGTTTTTACTTCTAATACGGTCCCTTGACCATCTCAGGAAAAGATACTGTTACCACGTCTCCCAGTGGTCCAATGTATAAGGACCTTCAGGTTAATTAGACCCCAAAATAAAAACCTTTAATTAAGTCCCTTGGTCAAACAGCCAAGCCTAGTCCCAATGAGGCTGATCACTGTGGCATTAGATAAATAAAATTGCATCACTGGAAATAGAAGGCCAAGCAGGTGACACTGAAATGGGAATGGTAGAGAAAAATGTGAAGACAAAAAAGTGTCGAACAGGGTTTTATTCTTATTTTACTTAAAATAACACAAGTATCTGAAGAAGTCCCAGAAAACACCCCAAACATTAAATTTTAAATGTACCGCTATGAACCAGAACTACCAAAGTGAAAAGACACTTGACCCACAAGGAACTAAGATGAATGCATTTGATAAAATTAAAAACACGTGTGAAAACTTCAAACATGACAACCTTCCAAATTGTACTGACATATCTGTGGTGTAGTCTGAAGACGGACTGGGCTATGTTTCCCAAAAAACATTTTTAGCAAACTACAAATGATCGCAAGTTCCAATGTTACCAGCATAGTTAAATAAAGATTCACAAGCCTATACGTTTTTCTCAGTTTCAAGGTGATGATACACAGGGTAACTTTCTGAGCAATGTTGCCAGGTAATGTTGTCATCAATGAAAAACCAGGTGAGACACAGGGCCCACGGCTGATCTAAAGTATCCAGATATAAATTTGTTGCCCATTTTCAATGGGAAAGTTCCCAAGGAACATTGCTCAAAATAGTTGCCCTGTCTATCATCACCTTCACATCTGTTTTGATGGATCCATGCATGCAGGAGTATTATTCATGCAGTGCCACATAAAGAACATCTTTAAAGATGTTAATAATAATAATAATAATAATAATAATAATAATATTTTTTCCATAACAGAACTCATAACTGAAATGTTACAAATGATCTTGCTCACAAGTTTATATCCCTTTGATTCTTATTATGGTTTAGCAATATTATGATCAATAACTTGCTTGTTTGTGATAGTTGTGCATGAACCCCTTTTTAAGAAAAATAATTGAGGTCCTGCACATTATTTGGTATTCCATCATCTTCTTAACACTGGCTATATGATGATGAGATCCAGCTTTTCACACTTAGGACAACCAAGGGACCCATACACAACTGTTGCAAGAGGTGGCAGTTTCTGTACTGCAAATGCAAAGTCAAGTATGTTGCATTGTGGGATACTACGCAGTGTTCTCTACACATTAACTGTCACATTTTAAGAAATGTAGGTTGTCCGGGTAAGCAAAATGTGCATACTTTGCATATACCAATAACATACAAACAATTAATTGCACATATAAATGGTACAGCTGGTGGAACTAAAACTAAATGACCATTAACCATATGCTTTTTAGAAGAAAGTTTGTTGACATCAAAGACTGTGCATCTAAATAAGCTTAATGTTATGAAGGTCAAGTCAAGTCAAGTCACCTTTATTTATATAGCGCTTTTAACAATACAAATTGTGTCAAAGCAACTGCACAATATCAAAATAGGAAAGAAATTGAGTTAAAGGCATTTTATTATTGAATTCAGTGATGTCATTGTCCAGCTCAGCTCAGTTTAAATAGTATCTGTGCAATCAAGTTGGTGATATCGCTGGAAATGAAGTGTCCCCAACTAAGCAAGCCAGAGGCGACAACGGCAAGGAACCAAAACTCCATCGGTGACAGAACGGAGAAAAAAACCTTGGGAGAAACCAGGCTCAGTCGGGGAGCCAGTTCCCCTCTGGCCAGACGAACCAGTAGTTTGTTACAACTGCAGCAAAGTCAGAGTGTAAGGGCTCCACTGGTTCCAGTGGTCCTATCCCGATGGATGTCTAGGTGACGAGGTCCTCACTGGAGATCTGTCTCTGGGGCTCATCTAGGTGCCCTGGTCTCCACTGACATTCAGAGCTGTTAGAGGTTGTCTCTAGGTGATGATCCATCATCTGATCTGGATACGGACTGGATCTGTTGACTGCAATGATCATCTGGGCTGGATATGGACTGGATCGGGTGGCTACGGTGACCTCGGAATAAGAAAGCAAAAGACTAATATTAGCGTAGATGTCATTCTTTTACGATGTAACGATTACATCGTGTTTTATGGGAAGTGCTCCCTGTTCCGATTGACCAAATGCAGCCTAACAATACTTTAACGGATTTGAATATTAGAAGCGTATTAGTGTATTAAGTGTATGCCAGATTAAAGAGATGGGTCTTTAATCTAGATTTAAACTGTGCCTCCCGAGCTGTGTTAGGTAGATTGTTCCAGAATTTGTGCGCTAAATAGGAAAAGGATCTGCCGCCGGCAGTTGATATTGATATTCTAGGTATTATCAAATGGCCAGAGTTTTGAGATCGTAGTGGACATGGAGATCTATAATGCGATGATAGCTGGCTCAAGTACTGAGGAGCTAAGCCATTCAGGGCTTTATAAGTAATTGACAAGATTTTAAAATCTATACAATGTTTAATAGGGAGCCAGTGCAGTACATTTACATTTATCAGACGCTTTTATCCAAAGCAACTTACATTGCATTCAAGTTACAGTTTCTACATTTTATCAGCTCTTGCTTTCCCTGGGAATCGAACCCATGATCTTGGCGTTGCTAGCACCATGCTCTACCAGTTGAGCTACAGGAAAGCTACAGGAAATTGACAGAACTGGGCTAATGTGGTCATACTTTCTGGTTCTAGTAAGAACTCTAGCTGCTGCATTTTGGACCATCTGTAGTTTGTTTATTAAGCATGCAAAACAACCACCTAATAAAGCATTACAATATTTAAACCTTGAGGTCATAAACACATGAATTAACATTTCTGCTTTTGATCATAGGTCTCAGTTTAGATATATTTTTAAGATGAAAAAATGCAGTTTTACAAATGCTAGAAACGTGGCTGTCAAAGGAGAGATTGATATCAAATAGCGCACCTAGGTTCCTGACTGATGATGAAGAATTGAGAGAGCAGCCATCAAGTGTTCTAGGTTATTACTTGTGACAGTGTTCTAGGTTATTACTTGTGTGGTTTTTAGGTTCAATAATTAATACCTCTGTTTTTTCAGAATTTAGTAGTAAGAAATTATTCGTCATCCAGTTTTTTATATCGACTATGCATTCCATAAGTTTCTCAAATTAGTGTGTTTCACTGGACTGTGAAGAAATATAGAGCTGAGTATCATTATCATAAAAGTGAAAGCTAACCCCATGTTTCCTGATGATATTTCCCAAGGGTAACATGTAAAGCGTGAAAAGTAATGGTCCTAGTAATGAGCCTTGAGGTACTCCATACTGCACTTATGATCGATATGATCGACCTCTTCATTCACTGCTACAAATTGATGGTGGTCAGTTAAGTATGATTTCAGCCATGCTAATGCACGTCCACTAATGCCAACAAAGTTTTCAAGTCTATTCAAAAGAATGTTGTGATCAATAGTGTTGAATGCAGCGCTAAGATCCAGGACCACTAATAGAGAGATACAACCAAGATCAGATGATAAGAGCAGGTCATTTGTCACTCTAATGAGAGCAGTCTCAGAACTGAACTGGGATGTTTTCAGCTTCCAGGAATTGTGTACAGATCCTTGCAACATGGGGCCGTGCATTATCATGCTGCAACATGAGGTGATGGTCGTGGATGAATTGCACAAAAATGGACGTCAGGATCTCATCACGGTATCTCTGTGCATTCAAAATGCCATCAATAAAATGCACCTGTGTTCGTTGTCCATAACATATGCCTGCCCATACCATGATACTTTTGTGTACATAGAAAAAGTCTTAGATCTTTAAGTTCAGCTCATAAAAAATGGGTGCAAATACAAAAGTGTTGAATTTATATTTTTGTTCAGTGTAGATGTTTTACCAGTTTAGAAGTTCAGCACTTTTAGAGTTTCATCCCCGTATCTGATGTGAGCATAAGTATTGGAACAGTTGCCTCACAGGTCTTTCTATGTGATCAGCTGTGTCCTGTTGCATTTATTTTTCAGATATTAAAACCAGAGCATGTGTCGTATCAGTTATATCCATTACTTCTGTATTCTAAATCTTGCATTAGATCCTACTTACCAAAATCATGTTTTAGCTTTCTGTATTGGTTAGTCCTCCAAAATGCGTAAGCTCTTTAGTAACAGTAATAGGTTATTTCTAATGCTATAATATAAGTATTGCTGTTATCTATGAAAGAAAGGCAGAGCACTTTATAGTGTTTTTTCAGATACCCAATTACAGTCAAAAAGTACATAAACAATGCAAGCAAGAATTCAAGCTGTTACGAGGCCATTTTTGTTATTATAAATACTAATTAGTTGTTTCTGTTTGTAATTTGCCCAATAAATGACAATATTTTTTTTAGATTTAAACAACATTTTGATAGATTCCTAAAATATTTGTTTTCTCTTTATGACAGGTGGTCTAATAAATTAAGCACTGTATGTTTTCATAGCATTCAGTTTGTTTGAAAGACATTGAGCAGAATGTGGAATAGTGTGTTTTTTGTCAATAAAATAACATTTTATTTAATCTGATTAATCGAAAGAATAATCGGCCAACTAATTGATTATCAAAATAATTGTTAGTTGAAGCCCTAATATATATATATATATATATATATATATATACATACATATTTACATACAGGTGCATCTCAGAAAATTAGAATATGGTGAAAAAGTTATTTCAAAAAGTGAAACTTTCATATATTTTAGATTCATTACATGCAAAGTAAAACACTTAAAAAGTGTTTTGTTTTAATTTTGATGATTAGAGCTTACAGCTAATGAAAGTCAAAAATCAGTATATATTAGAATATTTACATTTGAGTTTCAATAAATGATCATCCATACTGTATAAATTCTGGGTATCTCTTGTTCTTTGAAACCATAATAATGGGGAACACTGCTGACTTGTCAATGGTCCAGAAGACGATCATTGACACCCTCCACAAAGAGGGTAAGTCAAAGAGGGTCATTACTGAAAGGGGTGGCTGTTCAAGGAGTGCTGTATCAAAGCATATTAAATGCTAAGTTGACTGGAAGGAAGAAATTGGCTAGGACAATGTGCACAAGCAACAGGGATGACCGCAAGCTTGAGAATACTGTCAAGCAAAGCCGGTTCAAACACTTGGGAGAGCTTCACAAGGAGTGAACTGAAGCTGGAGTCACCACGTTCAGACATCTTTAGGAAAAGGACTACCAAACCACTTCTGAAACAGAAACATTATCAGAAGCATCTTACCTGGCTAAGGAGAAAAAAATATTGGACTGTTGCTCAGTGGTCCAAATTCCTCTTTTCAGATAAAAGTCAATTTTGATTTTCATTTGGAAATCAATGTCTGGAGTCTGGAGGAAGACTGGAGAGGCACAGAATCCAAGCTAATTGAAGTCCAGTGTGAAGTTTCCGAAGTCAGTGATGATTTGGGGTGCCGTGACATCTGCTGGTGTTGGTCCATTGTGTTTTATCGAGTCCAAGGTCAATGCAGCCGTCTACCAGAAAATTTTAGAGCACTTTATGCTTTCATCTGCTTACAAGCTTTATGGAGATGCTGATTTCCTTTTCCAGCAGGACTTTAGCACCTGATCACAATGCCAAAACCACTTCCAAGTGCTTTGCTGACCATGATATTACTGTGCTTGATTGGCCAGCCAACATGCCTGACCTGAACCCCATATGGAATATATGTGATATTTTCAAGAGAAAGATGAGAAACAGTCAATCCAACAACCCAGACGAGCTGAAGGCTCAATAGTGTCTCAGCAGTGCCACAGGCTGTTCGATTTCATGCCACACCTCACTGATATTGGAATTTGGAGCCCTAAAGGAGCCCCGACCAAGTGTTGAGTGCATACATTAACATTCTTTAAAGAACTTGAATTTTTCTGTTTTGTAAATCCTTTTTTTGATTGATCTTAGGAAATATTCTAATATTTTGAGATACTTGATTTTGACCTTCATGAGCTGTAAACTCGAATCAAAGTTAAAACAAAAAACTTTTGAAATGTTTTACTTTACATGTAATGAATCTAAAATACATGAAAGTTTCACTTTTTAAATAAGTTACAAGAAAAAATGAACTTTTTCATGATATTCAAACTTTTTGAGATGCACCTGTGTATGTATGTGTATATGTATATGTACTGTATATATATATATATATATATATATATATATATATATATGTTGTCCATCCCTTGTTAACAATCATACATAACTTATAAATCATTATGTGTAAAATTACCAGTAGTTTATTACTGTAAGATTGGTGTGGTTTGGAATTAGTAAAATGTGCTTGGGGAAATAAACTGTATAAACGTGATTTTCAATATAAAATATTTGTCCTGAAACAAAATAATTTAATAAACACTTTAATATACTGCAGCAATGGCACATTTTCTATGTTTGATCATCTTAGCTGTACTGTTGATGATTTGGGGCTTTGAGATTATATTATTAAATTTTGTTATTATTTTATTTCAGTCATGAAAATGCAAATAATGAAACAATCAAATCTTGGAACAAAAATGTTATAATAATTAACACATTAAATAACATCATAGATCTATAACCTTCCTATCCCAATCAATATATATACAGTATATTTTTTTTAATGTTACAGTCAGTTTTGGACTTTTGGACATTGGGCACCACTGCACTAACCTGCTTCAGGACACTTTATCCACGGACCCAGCGTGGCCATTGGAGATACTTCGGAGCACCGAGGTGAACAAAGGCCGCCTCAATAATCCCAGGCGGCGTAGGAAGCATGGCGGGAGACGCGCTGGAATGCGTAACAGACTGAGGAAAAGGGCTCACAGTCCTCCTCTACCGAGTATTCTGCTTGCTAATGTCCGATCCTTGGAGAATAAGATGGACGATCTTAGAGCCAGGATTAGTTTCCAACGGGACATTAGGGACTGCAACATCTTTTGTTTGACCGAAACGTGGCTCACGCCGACAGTCCCGGACACCGCTGTAACGCCGTCTGATAACTTTTCTGTTTTACGGATGGACAGAACAGCCGAGGCCGGAAAAACCAAAGGTGGTGGAGTGTGTTTCATGATTAACAAGAAATGGTGTGACCCCAGGAATATCTCCATTCTGTCGCGTTCCTGCTCGCCTCATCTGGAACACCTCTCCATTATCTGCCGCCCATTCTACCTGCACCGGGAGTTTACATCGATCATCGTTACTGCCGTCTATATTCCACCTCAAGCAGATACTAGCTTGGCTCTGTCCAAACTCCACGACGAGCTCAGCGGCAACATCAACAAACACCCTGACGCTGCATGTATCATCGCTGGGGACCTCAACAAAGCCAACCTCAGAAAAGTCATGCCAATCTTCCACCAACATATATCCTGTCCAACTAGAGGACAGAATACACTGGATCATTGCTACACCCAGTTTAAGAATGCCTACAAAGCTCGTTCACTGCCGGCTTTTGGCAAATCAGATCATGTCGCCATTTTTCTCACACCGGAATACAAACAACGGATCACTCATGAACCGCCGGTGGAGAGGGAAGACCTGATGGGCTGGTCCTCCCACTCTGAAGCTATGCTACAGGCGTCTCTTGATGACGTAGACTGGGACATGTTCCGGGCGAGTTCATCTGACGTCAGCGAATTCACGGATGTAGCAGTAAGCTTTATCAACACGCTAACTGAGCAAGCCACTGAAACCGTGACTATAAGGACATTCTCCAATCAGAAACCGTGGGTGGACAGATCAATCCGTGATGCGGTTAACCATCGCACTGCCGCATACAACGCTGGTCTTTTCTCGGGAAATATGAGCGAGTACAAAGCTTTGTGCTACGCTCTCCGTCGGGCAGTTAGAGCTGCTAAACTCAGATACATGGAGAGAATTGAGTCACATTTCCAGCTCAATGACTCTCAACGCATGTGGCAGGGACTGAAGACCATCTGTTCCTCTGGAAATAACTCCTCCGCAGAGGTGAGAGCAGATCCATTGCTGGCCGAAGAGCTAAACACCTTCTATGGCCGCTTTGAATGTAATGGCGGCGGCGAGACTCTGCTGAGCAGCACGTCAGAAAGCAGCAGACAGAGCAGCAATGTTTATGCTATCACCTTTTCAGAGGATGACGTTCGGAGGGAACTAAAGAGAGTGAACGTAAGGAAAGCAGCAGGACCTGATGGGATTACTGGCCGCGTTCTGAGGTCCTGTGCTGATCAGCTTGCTGGTTTGTTTACTTCCATCTTCAATGAGTCCCTCGCTACCTCTGTTGTTCCCACCTCCTTTAAAAAATCTGTTATAATCCCTGTGCCTAAGAACAGTAAACCCTCTTGCTTGAATGACTATCGTCCAGTTGCCCTCACATCGACAGTCATGAAGGTTTTTGAGAGACTCTTAAAGAAACACATTTGCTCCTCCATTCCTGCTACTCTGGACCCTCTTCAGTTTGCCTATCGGCCAAATAGGTCTACTGATGAGGCCATCTCCCAGGTACTGCACTCCTCCCTCACTCACATTGACAGCAAGAATGGCAACTATGTCAGGCTGCTATTCATAGACTATAGCTCAGCTTTCAACACTATAGTCCCCACCAAGCTAGCTGTTAAACTCTCAGACCTCGGCCTAAACACTTCACTCTGTGACTGGATTCAAGATTTCCTCACCGCCAGACCACAAGTGGTGAAACTCGGCCAGTTCACCTCCAACTCCATAACCCTGAATGTAGGAGCCCCACAGGGCTGTGTCCTGAGCCCCTTGCTATACTCTCTCTACACACACGAGTGCGTGTCCTCACACAGCTCCACTTCTATCATTAAATTTGCGGATGATACTGTGGTTCTGGGCCTCGTTTCCAACAACGATGAGGCCGCATACTTGGATGAGGTGGAGAGACTCACATCATGGTGCCAGGACAACTGCCTCTCTCTGAATGTGAGCAAAACCAAAGAGCTGATTGTAGACTTCAGGAAGAGACAGCAGCAGCCCTACACCCCTCTTATGATCAGTGGGACCCCTGTGGAGAGGGTGAGCAGCTTCAAGTACCTCGGTGTAAACATCTCCGAGGACCTGACTTGGACTGCACACATCCAAACACAGGCCAAGAAAGCCAGGCAAAGACTGTACCATCTGCGACAGCTGATGAAATTCAGGGTCTCACCAGCTATCCTGAAAACTTTCTATTCAGGGGCCATAGAAAGTGTTCTGACTCAGTGCATCTCAGTGTGGTATAATAATGCCACAAACCAGGACTGCAAAGCTCTACAGAGAGTCGTGCGCTTAGCTGAGTGCATCTCAGGGTCTACTCTCCCCTCTCTGCAGGACATCTACCTCAAACGCTGCAAAAGCAGAGCTGCTAAAATCATCAAGGACTCAACTCACCCCGGTAACCATCATTTCTGTTTACTGCCATCTGGCAAGCGCTTCAGGAGCATGATGGCAAAGACTGAAAGGCCATCAGGCTCCTAAACTCAGTCTCATAACACCATCACATCCACAGGACTCAATTTAATAAACTGTAAACACACCCATTATTCTCCACCATCCACACTGCTGCTATGTGTACATACCCGGTACAAACTATTTGCACATTCTCTTGCACATCCGTGTTTTTTATTAATATTTATTATCCACAGTATACTGTATTGCACATTTTATCTCATTGCACATCCTCCACTTTTTATTTTATTATTTGTTCCCTTTTTCATTCTCACCTATATTTATATATATATTCTCTTGTGTTATGTTTCATTGTTTTATTGCTTATGTTATTTTTATTTTATTATTATTGTTTTTTTTATTTTTTTGCACTTTCCATTGAGCGGACCTGTCCCAACCTACATTTCACTACTGATTATACCCTGTATGATTGTGTATGTGACAAATAATAAAGAACCCCCCTCTCTCTCTTTTGGGTAAGTTACTCAAAAAAAGTAATCCACTACAAATTTCCAATTACTTATTTAAAATTGTAATTTGATTACAATATTGTTTACTGCGTTTAAAAAGTAATCAGGTTACTAACTACTTTACTTTCAAGTTTACTTTACTTTTCAAGTTATCAAACCTAAAAAAAACACTACAAAGAGAAACGCATAATTCTTTAAAGTAAAGTAACAAATAAAGACAATTAGCGTAGCTGTTGTTCCAACCAGGAACAACCCTGGATGAAATTATCTGTTCAACCCAAGCTAAAGCATAATAATATGCATTTGATCAGATATACCTGCAGTACAAGATTGTGAGATGCATTATATGAATGCTTGGCTAAAGAGATGTGTCTTTAATCTAGATTTAAATACAGAGAGTGTGTCTGAACCCCAAACGTTATCAGGAAGGCTTTTCCAGAGTTTGGGAGCCAAAAATTGAACATTTCTACCTCCTTTAGTCGACTTTGCTATCCTAGGTACTTCCAAGAGTCCAGAGTTTTGTGACCTTAGGGAGCGGGTTGGATTGTAGCAAGATAGAAGATTAGTTAGGTATGCAGGAGCTAAATTATTTAGGGCCTTATAGGCAAGTCATAATATTTTGTAACTGATACAGAATTGAATAAGTAGCCAGTGCAGAGACTGTAAAATTGGAGTAATATGATCATATTTTCTTGACCTGGTAAGGACTCTAGCCGCAGCATTTTGTACTATCTTTAGCTTGTTTATTGAAGATGCAGGACAACTACCTAGCAGTGCATTACAGTAGTCCAGTCTAGAGGTCATAAATGCATGAACTAACTCTTCTGCATCAGAAACAGTTAACATGTTCCGTAGATTGGCAATATTTCTAAACTGGAAGAATGCTGTTTTTGTAACATGGGAAATATGATTTTAAAAAGATAGGTTGCTGTCTAATATAACACCCAGATTATTGACTGTAGAGGAAGTAACAGTACATCCATCTAGTTACAAATTGTGATCCAAGAGATTCCGTGTACTGTGTTTAGGTCCAATAAGTAATATCTCTGTCTTATCTATTTAATAGGAAAAAATTATTGGTCATCCAATCTTTTATATTTTTAACACACTCCGTTAGCTTAGATAGTTTAGAAGTTTCATCGGGTCTTGTTGAGATATATAGTTGAGTATCATCAGCATTACAATGGAAACTAATCCTGTATTTTCTAATAATATTACCAAGGGGCAACATGTATAATGAAAATAGCAAAGAACCTTGGACAGATCCTTGTGGTACTCCATACTTTACTGGTGATAATTGAGATGACTCCCTGTTTAAATAAACAAAATGGTAGCGATCGGACAGGTAGGATCTAAACCATCTTAGATATAATTTTTTAGCAAGAAGGAGCACAATTGAGCAGACAGAACTTTTTCTAAAATGTTTGACATAAAGGGAAAATTTGAAATGGGCCTGTAACTTGCCAGTTCACAAGGATCTAGTTTTGGTTTCTTAATAAAAGGCTTAATAACCGCCAGCTTGAATGGTTTTGGGACGTGACCTAAAGATAACGAGGAGTTAATAATATTGAGAAGTGGTTATTCTGCTACATGTAACAACTCTTTCAATAATTTAGTGGGTACAGGATCTAATGAACATGATGTTGGTTTAGATTCAGTGATACGTTTATTTAGCTCATCCTGTCCTATAGTTGTAAAGCACTGCAGTTTTTATTTGGGTGCAATGAATGAAGCTGAAGTACTAGTCGCTGTAGAATCTACATTTGTTATTGTATTTCTGATGTTATCTATTTTATCAGTAAAGAAATTTATAAAATCATTACTGTTAAACTGTGAGGGAATATTTAGATCTGTTTATCTATTAATCTAGCCACTGTGCTAAATAAAAACCTTGGATTGTTTTGGTTATTATCTATGAGTTTGCAGATATGCTTGGTCCTGGCAGCTTTTAGAGCCTGTCTATAGCTGGACATAATTTTTTCCCATGCAATTCTAAAGACTTCCAAGTTAGTTTTTTTCAATTTGCGCTCAAGATTACGAGTTTCTTTCTTGAGAGAATGGGTATAACTGTTGTACAATGGCGCAGTATGTTTTTCTCTAACCTTTTTTAATTTGACGGGGCAACAGTATCTAACGTATTAGAGAAGATAGTGCCCATGTTGCTAATTCTTTTGTCTAGTTCCTCTGTATTTATGGCCACACAGAGCAGTTGAGATAAATCAGGCAGGTTATTTGTGAATCTCAGGCAATAATCAGGCTCCGAAAATTATTAAAAAATAACACAAAGAATGGCCTTCTCAGCTGCCATAATTGCAGCTCTTGCGTCGTAAGAACAGGGTGTTCAACGCACCACCGTTTCCCTTTAATAAACGTGTTGCATAATTTTTTCAGACCTGAACGCAGCCCAGTTTTCAGTCATGGCTTGCACGTAGCTGTAATCCTGCATGGAGAGTAAAATTCTACACTCGAATTCGGCTATGCTGCTTGAAGTACCTTCGCAGGCGCGAGGCGAACAGTGCTCCACACACCTCTGCTTTGATAACATCTCCTTTATGGTCTAAAGGAGTCAGCTTAGCTTTGGATTCTACAAGCTTGATGATAGAGCCCTGGTTTTAGTTCAATCTGAGGTACAATACAGCACCATAAGCATTGTCGCTTCCATCCGAAAATGTTATCGCCACAGGCTCATCATTGGAATTTGGGGGTGTTATAGCTTTAGTGAATCTAATTTGGCCAAGTTGGACAAATTCCTCAAAGAGTCTGATCGCATCTTCTCGGAGTTCATCTGAGAGGGCTGCATCCCAAGTTGCATTTATTGGAACCCTTCCATTATTTGCCTCTTGAAAAGCTACGTGAACCAGAATTGCTCCCTTTTGCTTGGCTGCAGTCACTAGAACTACTGGATCATACACTCCTGAGACCTGACTCAACAACTCTCTTCTCGTCAGTGGTTTTGGTGTTTGGGCTCTAACTTGCTCATGTGAGAGGTTTTGACCAAGTCGCATTTTTTTCTCTTTGAGAAATGTATCGACGTCATTACATGGAGCATGTCTTCCATGGAATGGAAGGCCAAGTGTCTAGTTGTCATCATCATGCATTTGGTTCGGCAGGATACAAATCAAATCAAATCAAATCACTTTTGTTGTCACATCACCACAGCACAAGTGCCTTGGTGAGTGAAATTCTTACGAGCGTGCTCCAAACAGTGCAAAAAAACCAAACACAACAATTTACATATGGACAGTACATATTTACAGATTGTACAGAAGACAATGTGCAAAATACACATACATATACTCAGTACACACAGTGTAACTACAAAGACATACTTAGTTACCAATACACATTATACACCGTATGTACACGTCTGCATTATGTACACATCTATGCATAGTAATATGTGAAGGTGCAACAGATTATAAATGTACAGTAGATGGTTGTGCAACAGATAGTTGTGCAAGGTGCAACAGATTATGCATATGCAATGTCGTAGATGTGCTTTGTATGGTGTCCAGTGAAAGCAGATGTGTCAGTGCAGTGTGTGCGTGTAGTCCGGTAGAACTGTGTTAAAGTGCATGGCATGTTGTGTGAGCAGGAGTGTGATGTAGGGTGAGTTATTTCTGACTGTTAATTAACCTGATAGCCTGAGGGAAAAAGCTGTCCCTCAGTCGGCTAGTGCGGGATCGGATGCTGCGGAGACGTCTCCCTGAGGGCAGCAGAGAGAGCAGTCTGTGGGACGGATGGCTGGAGTCTTTGATAATCCTCCGGGCTTTCCTTTTACACCGCCTGGTGTAGATGTCCTGGAAGGAGGGAAGCTCACCTCCAACAATGTGGCGGGCAGTTCGCACGACCCTTTGCAGAGCTTTGCGGTTGCCAGCGGTGGTGTTTCCAAACCAGGCGGTGATGCAGCCGGTCAGGATGCTCTCCACAGTGCAGGTGTAGAAGGATCTGAGGATGCTGGGGCTCGTTCCAAACTTCCTCAGCCGTCTCAGGAAGAAGAGGTGCTGATATGTCTTCTTCAGCACACGGCCTGGTATTCCATCCGGGCCCACGGCTTTACGGATGTTCACCCGTTTGAAGGATCGGGTTACATCTGCGACAGAAAGCGAGAGTGGACTCACCTCTTCTGCAGCAGCCGCGGGAGCGCTCGCTGTCTGGGCGGTGTTATCAGCCTCGAAACGAGCATAAAAAGTGTTGAGCTCGTCCGGTAGAGAGGCGGCAATGTTCACAGTAGCTGGTTTATTCCCTTTAAAGCCTGTGATGTTGTTGATGCTCTGCCACATGCTTCTTGCATTGTTGTTGTTGAAATGTTCTTCAACTTTGTTTTTGTATTGTCGTTTGGCTGCTTTGATGGATCTCCTGAGATCGTAACTGGCTTGTTTCCGATCGTCAGGAACTACATCTTCTATACACTTCCTGATTAAACATGTTACGGAATCTGAATACGCCTCTATGTCGTCATCAGACGCTGCCCGGAACATGTCCCAGTCCACGTGATCAAAACAGTCCTGTAGTGTTGCGTCCGATTGGTCCGACCAGCATTGTATTGTCCTGAGGGCGGGTGCTTCACGTTTCAGTTTCTGCCTATAATCAGGCAGAAGCAGAACGGAGGAGTGATCCGATTTGCCGAAAGGTGGGCTGGGGAGGGACCGTCCCGGAAGGGGGAGTAACAATGGTCAAGTATACGATCTCCACGAGTGTTGATGGTGATGTGTTGAAAGTATTTTGGAGCTATTGTTCTGAAGTTGGCTTTATTAAAGTCCCCCATAATAATGAACGCTGCATCTGGGTTCGCGGTTTCCTGCTCACTTATATTCCCGTACAGCTCCCTGAGTGCCTGGTCTGTGTTGGCTTGGGGGGATATAAACAGCCATACACAGACAATAATTAGGAACCACAGTTTCCACAAATCCCTTCACTCGATTGGGATGTTCTCTTTTATTCTGAATGGCAAGGGTAGTGACTGTAGCATCGAATGTATTTTGCAGTATTAAACATGTATTTATACCGATTTTATCAGGCTCCGAAAATTATTCAAAAAGAACACAAAGAATGGCCTTCTCAGCTGCCATAATTGCAGCTCTTGCGTCATAAGAACAAGGTGTTCAACGCACCACCGTTTCCCTTTAATAAACGTGTTGCACCGTTTTTTCAGAGCTGAACGCAGCCCAGTTTTCAGTCATGGCTTGCGCGTAGCTGTAATCCTGCATGGAGAGCGACCATGTGCATTGCAGCATAGTACCATTTTCTTAGTTTGATTGTACGTCCAGGGGTTTCCAATGATCTCAATTTAAGCCTAACAGACATCAAGAAACTGACTGCACTGCTGCTCTGTTTTGTCTTTGTGTTATAGCTTCAACAGTTTTGTCTGGAACTCACCTGGGTCCGTTTTGTTATTTTGTTTCTTTTTTTGTGTGTTTGAAGCACTGGCACCAGATTGTGCTGGTCTGTGCATGAGTTAGCTGGGAGGCTAGGTTTTTATAATCTGGCTATTTTTGGCCATTTTATTTCCCTCCTCTCTGCCAGTTGCTGTGTTTGTTTGTGCTTTTTTGTTTTTGTGTGTAAACTGTTATTGAATTTGACTTGATTTTGACTTGGTGTTTGGAAAGGTTATCCCTTCTTGCGCAGCAAGAAAAATGTCCTCTAGGGCATCATCTCGTTCTCTCATTTTGATGTTCCTGTGGAAGAAACTACCTCCCACTTTGGGTTATTTAAGGTCCGGTTACCGCCAAGGAACTGTCTTGCAGCTCTCCAAACCCACGCTATTGTTCTAACCAGTCGAGACAGATCACTGAACCGCTCCATATTACATAAGTTCTCAACAGCCAAACCTGCTGGTGGTTTCCTTGGTTCCTTGGCTTGTTCTCAGACTCTCCCCTCCCACTTTGACCTGAGAAGATCCACGGCTTAAGGGGAAATAATCAACTCTATATTTGCCACAATGGACTGCAGCTGGCGGAGGTCATTGTGGGACATGAGAATGTCATCAACGTAACTGTCATGCTGGAGAACTCTGCGCTCTTTCTCAAGGTTAGCAAAAGATGGCAAATTGGCAGTTTCATGCATCGCCAGGTGCGCAATGCACCCTTGTTATCGCATATTCCCGCAGTTCCTCATCCTCAGACTCTCTTAAAAATAATCTGTGAAGATGTACTTCACGGTCCTCCAACCAAACCGAATTGTACATTTTCTTGATATTTCCTAACGCCGCATACACTCCGCTTCTGAATCTCAGCAGGACAGCAGGTATCTGATTGAGAAAATCTGGGCCTTTCATTAACAAGTCATTCATGCTGACATCTCTGAATCATTGGCTGCTGTTCCAAACTAGTCTCACTGGGTTTGTGACTGAGTGAGGGTTAGGAGCGATGAGATGACTCGCGTACCACACAGGTCCATCCCTGTTGGCGATTGTGCTTTCCTACAACTTTATTGCAGCCCTCTTTCAAGCAATGTCCTTAACTTGAGTGCTATAGGCAGCCTTCCATTCTGTCTCTTTAGTCAGTTGTTTTTCCGTTCTCAGGAATGTAGCCTCAACTGCACCCCTATTATTTTTCAGGGAAGCTGGGTCCTCTATCCAAGGATATTTAGCGTGCTAATGCGGTTCTTTGCTGTGATTGTTCCCCAAGACATAAGTGATCCCTTCTTTTACTATTTCAAGCTCCCTATCCTCAGCAAGAGAAATTTCTTTTGCACCTGGTTGGCAATTCCGCAGTGGCAACACCCGCAATTCGGCTCACATGCTGGACCGATGGAATCCCACTTCCACCACTCTAGAAAGTCTCAGCTGCTTGTTGAGATGTTTGACTCATGAGACCAGACTAAAGGCTTGTTTGGCGGACAGTACTCTATTACCTTTAATCTTATTAATCTCAACAAGAGGTATGTCTGGAAATACTTTTTGCAGTCGCTCGGGTGACACTGCTTTGCTGACCTCAGTGATGCTTTCCAATCCATAGCAAGCCAATTGGTGTAACCTGAATGTTCCCAGGGCAGTTCTTAACCTGATCTTCAGAAGATACCGCTTGGTCTTCATCCAAACTTGGTGATGCCTCCGACTCCATAGATGATGAGAGTTATCATTTCCCCCTTTAGGGTCAAACAATTTGCAGCACTGTGGGCTATGTAATTAGTGTCTGATTCCAAGTCAATTAATGTCCCAACTTTCTGCCCAGCGTTGGCTGTCACTTTAAGAGGCATCATAATTACAGACTCTAGCAACCCACCTTGTGCTAGTAAACTTGGTGTTTCTTTGGTCGCATTGAAGACTCTTGTTGCAGTATTTGAGAACACATTTCTGCATTGCTGTGCAAAGTCTGGTGGAAGCCTCCTGAAGAACTACACTCTTGATCTTGAATGTGTAGTCCTTCCGGCCTTTATCTCCTTTTGAACAAGACCTGCTCTTTTTCTGGCTGCCACTTCCTTTTCTTTTAGCATTCAGGTATAAATAATAGCGATGTTTAGGAACATTCTCATCCTCGCAGTATTGACTTTTGCCTAGGTAGTTGGGTTTGCAGAATGAATGCTCCTCATGGACTTCGAGGCACTTCTTACAAGCTCCTTGCATTCTTATTGCAGCCTTTTTCTCTTCTAGCTTAGATGCTCGGAACTACTTGCAAAAGTAGAGCTTCCTTCTATGCTTAGTATCATCGCAGACTACACACCCTGCTTGGTCAATTTTTGATTTTGTGGACTTAGTTCTTGCACATCTTGGTTCAGTTTTTACCTCTTTTTTGTTTGGTTCCTCGTTACTTAATTGTTCAAGCTGCTCATAAATGCTCTCCTGCTTTTTGAGGAATGTCAAAATAATTGTCTGGTGTGACAGCACTCTGCTGGTCAGAGATGTAGATGAGCCATTCCTTCTTAAGACTCTTTCTTAAGAAAGTTTTCCTTCAATTGACTTTGTCACCAGGATATTCCTTAAAGCACCAGTGTTTCCAAGGTCACTCAAATCTCCAAGTGCCTTCTCTACCTCTTGGATTAACTCAACTAATTTCCGCAGTTGGTGACTTCTAATAGCGGGGATCTTTTGCAAGTCCTCCACTATTTCAATTGCAATTGCTGTCACATTACCATAGCGGTTTTCCAAGACACGAAAAATGTCGTCTGCAGTATTATGAGTTGTGAGGCGAAGTTATCTTACACTTTTTTTCATCAAGCAACTGAACCTTCTTGACTTCCCTGGAGCCAGTAGGCTCACCCTGCTTCTGGAGCACTTCCCAGTCCTCCTTCCATCTGTGAAAGTCTCGTTTGTTACCAGTGAACTTTGGGAGGGCTGTGGGTTTTAACTTGATTGTTGCCAGGGGATAAGTAGAGATTCTTGGTGTTGGTGTTATTCTCTCTGCCTCCTCCTCTCGTCTTGCCTGAAAGAAATCTGCTTTCTTTGACATTAACCTGTTAACATTGAGTTCGAGTCCTCTCAGACCCTGGCAAAAGTTTATCTCATCCCCTGATGGAATGCACCATTGCCACTTGCTGTACAGATCTCTTGCAGTCCTCACTAAATTTTGAAGGTGAGTGAGCATGTAGTCGTAAGCTTCTTGATTGCTATCTGCAATTACTGCCGTGACTTGTTCACTCTCAGCTTCAGCAACCTGCAGTGCTGTGGACATTTCCATGTCTCCATATCTGGTCCATTAAGTTTCTTGAAGAAGAGCTTTGGTTTCAATTAGTTTGAACTCACATTCGCTTTCAGTTTTTCCAAGGTCATCTTTTTGCTGTTCTGTTAACACAGCTGACTTACCTGAGTCCAGCTCTACCTCTAATTCTGCAATCATGCCTGCTTCAAGATCGTCATTTAATTCCATGACTTTCTCTGCCTGCTTTGTGAGTTTATTTAAACCGCTTCGAAGATCCTTCTCTGTCATGTCTTTATAGCCTCTTGATATAGTGTTGATTAGATATGTGAATGCAATTTTTTTACTGTCCTTTCTGCTTTGAGCTGCTTGAGTTACTTCCCTACTTCCTGGCTGGCCATTTTGAATTCTGTCATCAGGTTAGGTAGGAATATACAAATCTTCAAAATATATTTTGTTAACTTCTCTTGTCTCTTTGAGTCTCACAGGTTTCCGGTTCCTACTGGTATCCCGGTTTTTCACTGTCAATCTTTTTCTTTTCATGCACAATTTCCCCGCTTGAAAGGGAGATACATCATCAACGGAGGCCTTAACTGGATTCCACTCTTCATTGTATTGAAGAGAAACTGACATAAATTGTAGCAGAAAGGTGAAAAACCTTTAAACAGAAACAAAAGTACAACATATGTAAATTAATTACAAATAGACTCGTTAAACAACCACTGCTGTCATTCCGATTCTTTTTATCTATTTTTAACATACAGCATTGTTCAACTTTATTATTATTTGTTACTTAATACACTTTTCAAAGTGCCATTTGTAGCATAGTACTGACAATTAACCTGAATATTTAGAGTTTCATAGCATGTTTGAGAACTCAGGTAAATTATATTATTTTAACGATCGGCTAATTTGCACATGAACTACAGAAATAAACAATATCCGATCATTACTTGATCAGTGATCAAAATAAGCAAACCAATACACTCACAACTTTACAACATTGATATTTGTTGCACTGAACTATTTTAGTCAGTATTTGAACTTTATAGTTAAGCGATGAACAGATAAACACAGAAAACCTGCGGCTCTCTCCGTGCGAACACAAACACATTTGCTGCGTCACAAACTGTTTTGGGACCTGCCGCTACATCAGCCACATCCTTTTGTTTACCGAATCGAAATTAAAGTTCTCACCATCTGCCACTCCGGGATATGATGATGGTTTGGATGTTTGTGCACTTTCCTTGCCTCCAGCTTTAGATTTCGGCAGAGAAGTTGCGTCCGTCTCATCTCACGTGACAGCAGGAATTTTTTTTCTCTTTCTTTATTTCCACCCCTCACTCCGACTGGCTGACGAATTACTATTATTACATTTTTATTTATTTTTTTCCCATTTATCTCAGTTTGACTTGACAGACATCAAGTAATTGACTGCACTGCTGCTCTGTTTTGTCTTTGTGTTATAGTTACAGTTTTGTCTGGAACTCACCTGGGTCCATTTTGTTATTTTGTTTATTTTTATTTGTGTTTGAAGCACTGACTTACAATTTACCATTACTAGATTGTGCTGGTCTGCGTGTGAGTTAGCTGGGAGGCTAAGTTTCTGTAATCTGGCTCTTCTTGGCCATTTTATTTCCCTCTCCTCTGCCAGTGGCTGTGTGGCTTGTGCTTTGTTGTTTTGTGTGTAAACAGTTATTGAATTTGACTTGATTTTGCATGCATTTTTTTGTATTGTTTGGTGTGGATTTAGGTCTTTAAAGTGGGAGGGGTTGGCCATGGTACCCTGTACTGGTGTGTCCACAGAGTGCTGTGCTTAACATTTTGACTTATTTTTCGACAACAGTCAAACAGGAACGCATTTCTAGGACCCTAAGTTTTTAGTGACAACAATTAGAGGACCAGCTAAGATGGATGACAATCACAGTGTGAGTATCAAATGGGAATCCATTTTTATTTGTTTAACATTAAAAACAATTGTGATGCATTTCATTGGAAAGTTAACGTATCCAAAGTAATCATGATTTTCTAAACAGTCTTGAATGCATAGCCATCATATATTAGCCTCTAATGCTGTAAAATTATTTGTTAGCACATTCATGTAACGAAACTGTTGCATGATAAGCCTTTTTTGACTTATTGACAGCACAATAAACTGTAGCTTGTTCATTGTGAAAGCTTGTTAATTACTTATTGTTTTTCCATTTTAATTAAATTAGTTAAAATCATTTTAATGTTTTAACTGGTATGTGCTCACAGTCCGCCTGTTTAATGTTACCCCACAATACATGTTATGAGTATGTCTCTTCATTTTGACATTTGACATTTGACATTATGTTGGTTGAGACATATGGCATTTTACAGTTTTTCTCAATTGTTTACACACAAATTCTGGTACTTGAGACACAATGACCACAACATGTAACTCATTCACCAACCCCCTGAACCAATTCTCCTAAACTACAAGCAGAGTTCCTGCTTTACACTCAAATTGCAGTTCTAAAACACACTTTTTCAAAACACTACACACAATTCTCTGCTTTTGGCACAATTTTCATGCAGAAAATATCTTGTTTTCACAAGGAACACACTGCCATTCAAATATGCACACTGACTCATCACAAGGGCAACACCCGTCACACAGTTTTACAATTAGCAATCAGAGCTTTAGCATAAAGGGCAACAGATGAGCTCTTCTGTTTTGGAGCAATGGATGCCAACATTGGAAACAGAGGCAGAGCCAGAGGTGAGAGTAAGAGGAGGAGGACGGGAGGACGAGGGCGAGGAAGGCCAGGACCGTAATCTCTGATGAGATCCGAGCCACTTTGGTTGATCATGTGGTCAACCATGGTCTAACAATGAGGAGGCTGGGCAAAGAGTACAGCCACATTTGAGCAGGTACACTGTAGCATCCATCATCCGGACTTTCCGAAATGAGAATAGGTAAGAAATCTACTCTCACTAGAAAATTGCAGTACTGCATATCAATACAGTACTCAATGAGTACAGTAGTACAGTATTGCCTGTGGACTGTTCTGTAGGACTGTAAAAATATTGTAAAGTATGTTTCAAGTATTTAGGAAATGTATACCTACTTTGTATTTACAGTATTTTACTATTTGTTTGGCAGAACTGAAAGATTACCAACACAAGGGGGTCGGGAACGTGTTCTGTCTCCTGAACAGGAAACTGAAATCATGAACATGGTCCTAGAAAACAACGCCATAACATTACGGCTGTAACGAATCACTACTAGCACTGGGATCCATTTGCAGCTGATTTATTAAATAGGAAAAGTTCCAATCACAATACAGGGCAAAGCCCGAACTGTAAAGGGGCACAGACAGAATCAGAATGGTCAAACAGTTCCAAGATCGAGGCAGGCGGCATACATACGTGAACATTAATCAGGCAGAGAGTCAGGGCGGGCAGCGATACGGGAGAGAGTGGTCAGAGTCCAAGGCTGAGGTCAGAAGGCAGGCGGCAATCAATCAGAGGGAGTAAAACGGAACCAGTCGATCACAGGGTAGACAACACAATGAGAAACGCTCGGAAATGTTCACCTAGGCAAAACAAGACTTCGCACTTAAGCCACACGAGCTACCTGGTTAAATAGCCCAGATCATGAGCTGCAGGTGGGGCGAGTAATCAGCGACAGGTGGTGCAAATTAATACTCGGGAGAGGGTTCCCTCTGATGGACCGAAGAGGGAGCCAGAGGGACGTTCTCTGCAACAGAGCCCTCCCCCTGCGAGCGGCTCCGGAAGCGAGGAGGTGGTCGGCGCCGAGGTCTACCGCGTGGTCTGGGGGCCGGTTTTTCCGGGTGGTCTCGGTGGAAATCTTCCACCAAACTGGGGTCCAGAATATCATCTGCGTTGACCCAAGACCTTTCTTCCGGACCGTAACCCTCCCAGTCGACCAAGTACTGGAGGCGCCCCGGCGCCTGGAATCGAAGTTCTCGGACCTGGTATATCTCCTCACCCTTCATTGAAACGGGTAGGGGGCCCTCCTCCTCCGGTGGTTCCTCCGACCCCTCCTCCGGACCATCAGCGGGTTTCAGGAGGGACACCTGAAAGGTAGGAGAAACACGGAAATGATTAGGTAGAGTCAATTCAAACGACACTGGTGTAATTTGGTGCCTAATTTGATAAGGACCCACGTACCTGGGGCTGAGTTTGCGACAGGGAAGGCGCAGGCGAAGATCACGTGTGGATAGCCACACCCACTGACCGGCTTGATATTCGGGGTTCTGACGCCGATGTCTATCAGCCTGAGTCTGTTGAGGGTGGTACCCTGATGTGAGACTCACATTGATTTCGAGAGCCTTGAAGAAGGCGGACCACATGCGGGAGGTGAATTGGGGACCCCGATCCGACAGGATGTCTTCGGGCAGACCATAGTAACGAAATACCTGATTACACATGAGTTCAGCGGTCTCTAGAGCCGTAGGCAATTTAGGCAGTGGACTGAGGCGACAGGCCTTCGAAAAGCGATCCACCACGGTGAGAATGGTGCTATGGCCCTCAGAATTGGGGAGATCAGTAATGAAGTCGATGGCTATGTGGGACCAGGGGCGTTCGGGTATGGGGAGAGGATGAAGAAGGCCGGCGGGTAGGTGTCGAGAGGGTTTCTGTGGGTTGCAGATCTGACAACGATTGACGTGAACGATGGTGTCTTTCCTTAGGGTAGGCCACCAGAATCGATTCTGAAGCAATTGTATTGTAGCGTTGATGCCGGGGTGACCTGAACTGAGGGATGTGTGGACCAGTGTTATGGTTCTGTTACGGAGATTCTCAGGAACGAATAACTTATCTTCTGGGCAGTCTGGGGGAACGTCTTGGTCAGAATTAGCTTGTTCGATTTCTGTAATGATATCCCACTGAATAGGCGCGACGACGACAGTTGGGGAAATAATATTCTCAGGCGGGTTGGGTTCTGAGTTTTCTGCGAATTGCCGAGAGTGCATCCGCCTTGACATTCTTCGTGCCGGGTCGATACGTGACTTTAAAATCAAATCGGGTTAAGAATAATGACCATCTGGCTTGTCTGGGATTGAGTCTGCGAGCAGTCCTTAGGTATTCTAGGTTTCGATGGTCCGTAAGGACAGTAAAAGGATGATTGGCTCCCTCCAACCAGTGCCGCCACTCCTCCAGTGCCGACTTCATGGCCAGTAGCTCTCGATCACCGACATCATAATTCCGTTCCGAAGGGGTTAGTTTGCGTGAATAGAAAGCACATGGGTACATCTTAGCGGGGGACCCCTGACGTTGTGAGAGGATGGCACCAATACCGATGTTAGAAGCATCTACTTCGACGATAAAGGGCAGATCGGGGTCTGGGTGATGCAGGATGGGTGCAGTGGTGAAGCGATGCTTGAGCTGGTCGAAAGCCTCCACAGCGGCGGGCGTCCAGTGAAGCCGATGGGAGATCCTCTTCGTCATATTAGTGAGAGGGGCTGCGACTGAGCTGAAACCCCTGATGAAGCGACGGTAGAAGTTGGCGAAGCCCAGGAAGCGCTGCAGTTCTTTGAGGTTCTTGGGACAGGGCCAGTTTATTACTGCATCTACCTTGTTGTCATCCATCGCAATACCCTCAGGACTGATAATGTAACCCAGGAACGCAACTGAAGTGGTGTGGAATTCGCATTTCTCCAGTTTGGCGTACAGTTGGTGTTTGATGAGCATATCCCTGAAGACGTCGTTGATAAAGGATTGAAAAGTAGATGGACTATTGGCCAGGCCGAACGGCATAACCCGGTATTCATAGTGCCCCGTGGTCGTCGAAAGGCGGTTTTCCATTCGTCACCCGCTCTAATCCTGATGAGATTGTAGGCACTCCGCAGATCTAATTTGGTGAAGAATCGGGCCTTTCTGAGTTGTTCCAGGGCTGAAGGCACTAGTGGAAGGGGGTAGCGAAACTTGATTGTTATTTCGTTAAGGCCTCGGTAGTCGATACACGGCCGGAGATCTCCTCCCTTCTTCTTCACAAAGAAGAATCCGGCAGAAGCTGGTGATGTGGAGGGTTGAATGAATCCCTTCGCTAACTCCTCCTGTATGTAGTGTTCCATGGCTTCAGATTCAGGCTGAGAGAGGGGAAAAATACGGCCCTTAGGAGGACTAGTGCCGGGCATTAATTCTATGGCGCAGTCGGAAGGTCTGTGAGGGGGCAGCTGGGAGGCTTTGCTTTTGCTGAAAGCCTCTCTGAGGCTGTGATAAGCATCTGGGAGTCCCTGGATATCCGGGCTTGGGTCTGTCACCTCGACGGCCTGGAGAGGAAGAGGGTGGATTTGCGGCAAACAGTGCTTTAAACAAGTGGATCCCCAGCCTGTGATCTGTGAGTCCCGCCAGGATATACTTGGGTCATGCTTGCGAAGCCACGGCAGACCCAGGATGACGGGTGCGTGCAGGGTAGATATGATGTAAAATTGAATGATTTCTTGATGCAGGGCTCCGTTGATGAGAGTGAGGTGGGAGGTTAGATGAGTTATCCTCCCGGAGCCCAAAGGGCGCCCGTCTACCGCCTCGACTGCCAAGGGAGAGAGACAATGGATGAGTGATATGCTGTTCTTGATAGTCCACTTCCGGTTTGTCGCTGACGCGTGTTCTGAATTGAATCTCCGTCAAGCCAATTATTTATCGTCTATTTTCTATCTTAAATTCCGATTTTATACACAATAATTTTTGTTTCTATAACGTGTGAATATATCCCCGATCGCATTCTGCAACGAGAATAATCAGAGCGGCTTGTTATCGCAAGTTTTATTTTGATTTCCCGAGTCCGCTATTAGCTTATAGCCCGTTAGCAAAGCCAGCGCGGGTGCCGCTAACACAGCTAATACCCCTTTTCACACACGCATACACACATTTAACATTGTTTCACTGTTACTTGCTTTAATGGCGGATTTGTGTCTACCTTTGTGTGCAGGTGAGGACACGTTCGAGCTGCATTCGGTGCAGCTCGAGCTGGAGGCCGTGGAGAGACGGATCCACGAGCTGCTTGGGAAACAGGCCCAGCTGAGGAAACGGAAAGCAATGCTGGAAACATCTCGGGCTGACGCTCATAAGTCCGGGGTAAGTATGCAGCATGTTGCTAACACTCCCACCACCTCTACTCCATGTGTTTCTCTGCACAGGCCCCGTGCACCCGGGATGCGATCATCACAGATGGCCTTCACTCCGGCGCCGGGAAACCACGGACCATGGGTGCAGCAGCGGAAGACGCGATCCAGGCCCGGGCGACGACTTCTCCCCCTCCGGTCTTCGACATCTCATCCCGGAACCGCTTCGCCCCTCTCTGCGAGACTGATCGTGACGCTGTGGTCATCAGAGAGTCAATCGTCCGGCATGTCCGTGCTACATTAGCTAAAGGTTCTGTGCAGATACCCGCGATCCTGAAGGATGACGAGAGCGTTGAAGCTGTTGTGATTCACGCAGGGGCTAACGACACCAAGCTGCGGCAGACGGAGACACTGAAGAGGGACTTCAGGAGCCTGGTCGAGACGGTACGCAGCACATCGCCCGCGGCGACGATCATCGTGTCAGGACCTCTTCCCATGTATCGACGAGGACACGAAAAGATCAGTAGACTGTTTGCTTTAAATGAATGGTTGTTTTCATGGTGTACAGAGCAGAAAATTATCTTTGTTAATAATTGGAATCTTTTCTGGGAGCGTCCTAGGCTATTTCGTGCTGATGGCCTGCACCCCAGCAGAGCGGAACTCCTGTCGGACAACATCACCAGAACGCTACGCCTATCTGACTAGTAAGCCAATTCTCCAATAACAGCTATGATGACTTTTGTTCTACCCACTTAAATGATAAAGGTACTTGCAGTGTCCAATCTATACAGACTGTGTCTGTTCCCCGAATAGTGAGTTCAAAATATAAATTTAATGCAGGATCTAGAACAAATCTGATCGTGATTAAACCAGAAAACTGCAAAATAAATTAACAAAAACTATTTTTAAAACTTGGGCTCCTAAATATCCGATCACTCACACCAAAAGCACTTATCGTAAATGAAATAATCACAGATAATAGTTTTGATGTAGTCTTTAGAATTGCATGGAAAAACAGTATGTCCAGCTATAGACAGGCTCTAAAAACTGCAAGAACCGAGTATATCTGCAAACTCATAGATAATCACCAAAACAATCCAAGGTTTTTATTAGCACAATGGCTAGATTAACAAATAAACAGATGTCACCCGATCTAAATATTCCCTCACAGTTTAATAGTAATGATTTATGAATTTCTTTACTGATAAAATAGATAATATCAGAAATACAATAACAAATGTAGATCCTACACAGCAAAAATTAGAGTGTTGAAATTCCAGTGTTAAACATTTCAGAGTTGATTTCAACACCCAGCGAGTCATTTTAACACATTCGGAGTAAAATGGTGTCCGGTGTTGAGTTATTTGACAGTGTTTGATCATGGAGGAACCGCCGCCATTATCCTCGCATGGATTCGAATGGTAAGTAAAATCAATTAATGCTTACTTAAACTTTTATGATATACAAATTAAATATCAGCATGTACAATAATACGTAGTACGGTGCACAGCACACGCGGACAGGTATAGTAATATATTAAAATTTGGAAGTGAACAAAGTATAATGCGGCTAACTTTACAACTTGGGTTTTCGGAACGAATTAATTCGTGGTCGCGCCATTGTATTATCTCACTATATAAACACGTAACATTATATATACTTTTATATGCATATACACGCACGCAATGCACACATAACGTTACACATACATATTAGTTACACACAGTTTGGTCACAATTTAGTTAGAATGTTCTTAACGAAACTTTGTTTAATATCAGGACTGAACAGCATTATGTGTTGATGTGATTAACGTTAGCTAGCTAGCTAACGTACTGAAGCTACATATAATTTTATAAAGGAAGGGTTTTACAAGCTCAAAGTGATTAAATAATTTAGACAAGGCAGTGTGGTGCTGACTGTTTTCACAGACGTTTGAGTTTTATACATTTGTTAAGTATTATCAAGCAATCGAAATAAATACATGAAAAAAAAAACATATTTCTGATCCTTGTGCTCGTCATCACAGTATTTGTAATATTTTGATACTTTCTGATTCTTTAGAATTTGCAGACTCCTTGTTTTCCATACCTGAGACGTCTTACTCAAGCAACAGCTCAAGTGCATCGACTGTACTCCCTAGCAAGAGACAAAGAACTGAGGAGACATCTGCACTGTCTCCTAAACAGGTTTGAATAAAGCTGGTTTTATATGAGTTCACCCAGAAATGAAAATTCTGACATGCATTATCTCCAAAAGCGTTCTTGCAACAATTCTCATGGCAACAAAACACACATGCCAAAGTTTTCTTGTGAACATGCGTTGGAGAGTTATATTTTGCGCACAGAACTCATGTCGCTTCATAAAAATTGACATGGAACCACTGTGGTCTCTTTATTCATTTTAATAATGTATTCACTACATTTTCTGGGCCTTTAAAGTGGTAGTTGTGTGGACTGTTGGTGGAGTGTCAGAAATCTGTCACATTATAAAATATCTTCATTTGTGTTCTGAAGATGAACAAAAGTCTATTGGGTAGGAACAAAATAAGGGTTAGTAAGCATGACAGAATTAAATTTCTGGGGCAACACTTTTTTCCCATCGGAGTCTGTTGAAATTTGTGAATCACCATGCTCATGTTATTATTTTTATCAGATGGTTGAAGATGTGCCAAAGTTCAATTCTCGTGGTGAAGCAGTACTACAGGAGTATCAAGAAACAGAAAACCCTGGCAGATGCCACAGAAAGACAAATGATTAACATACTGGTGGCTCACATGATTGATACACATAGGTATTTTAATTATTATTATATATATTTTTAAAACCAAATAACTGCATGGCCATTGTGCAAATTAAAATAACTAGGTTGATATCTTCCCTTAGACAAAGCAATCAGAAAACAGAATGCTCTTAGGGTAGTGATGCTGTTCCCTTCCTTCAGAGATCCATATTACAAGAAAGGCTACGTAAGTTATTGTTTGCATCAAACTTTCATGTCGTACTTACAATGACATTTTCTTTGACATTGACAGTTTCTATGACATTGAAATTTGATTCTTTGATATTTTAGACTTAATATGACAGGATTTTAAAAAAATCTGTTTCAGGAACAATGATGCTGCAAGCAACACAGTATACATTGCCTGGCCACAGGAATATTTGGCGAGGAGCGATGACACCAGACAGGTAGATGAATGTTTTCTGTTCTTAAACTTAAAAAGTATTACATTTGAAGCTTCCCATTAATTAATGCATGTGAATCTTTGTCTTCAGTCTATGGCCAGGAAATGGCATCCCTTCTTTCAATTCCTTTCACCACTACCAAGAGGACTGAAGTTTCCAAAAAATACATGTGATGCTGCTGAAAGCCATATAATCTATCATAAGGTATTGGCATTTTACAAATGTGTTGTGGGTCATTGTTTGACCAATCACTTTTATAAAGTTGTTTCTCTGTGACTGCACATTATGTTTGTCTAATGTTCAGTTTTCATTTCTCATCTCTAGTCATGCTGCAGTTTGGAGAAGCACCTCAGCAACAACCAGCGTCAGCATCCGTACCTCCTTGCTGTTGGACGTCAGAAAAGCAACCGCTTCTACATTGCCTTGGATAAGGATCTCCTCCCATGCCAGGCAAACTGTTTCCTTGGAGCATTTGATAAACTTTTAAAAGCAAATTTTGTATTCAATTTGTCATATGATAGTGCACTTGTGAACTTTTACACATTCCTACACATTTTGATGAGCATCTTCATGCATTCAGAGTACTACGAAGTGAAGAAAGGTGTATTATAAAAATGTCAGCGATAAAATTTTATGAGCCATTTGATATTCAAAACTCGTAGTGTTGTGGTTGAAAGTTTGTACCATTCCTTCTTTTGTAATGTTTTAATTTAACTTCAAATTGCTCTGCAAGGAGAATTAAAATAAACATGTTGATGGAAATTTTGTTGTGAGTTGTAGTTGATTTAACTATGTTTTCAGTATGTTAATGGTGTTTTGTAGATCTTTTGAGACCGTACAGTGAAACAAATTCTAACCACCTAAACCATGCAACTCTTAAACAGTGTTGTTTTTCTGTATCCCTTTTAGGGTTATTTTAACACTTTATAGAGTCAAAAAAAGAACTCTGGCATAGTGTTAAATGTTTAACTATTTTGAAAGTGTTAATTTAACTCCAGAAAGTGTGGAGCTATATAAACTCTGAAAAAGTGTTGAAATCAACTCTGTGAGAGTTAATTCAACACTGGACTTTTTGCTGTGTAGCGTCTAGTACTTCAGCTTCAGTCATCGCACCCAAAGAAATACTGCAGTCCTTTACAACGATAGGACAGGATGAGCTAAATAAACTTATAACTGCATCTAAACCAACAACGTGTATTAGATCCTGTACCCACTAAACTATTGAAAGAGTTATTACCTGTAGCAGAATAACCGCTTCTCAATATTATTAACTCCTCGTTATCTTTAGGTCACGTCCCAAAACCATTTAAGCTGGCAGTTATTAAGCCTCTTATTAAGAAACCAAAATTAGATCCTTGTGAACTGGCAAATTACAGACCCATTTCAAATCTTCCGTTTATGTCAAAAATATTAGAAAAAGTAGTGTCTGCTCAACTGTGCTCCTTTTTGCTAAAAAATGATATCTATCAAGAATTTCAGTCAGGTTTCAGGCCCCGTCATAGCACAGAAACTGCACTTGTTAAAATTAGAAATGACTTGCTTCTTGCGTCAGACCAAGGCTGCATCTCGTTGCTAGTTTTACTTGATCTTAGTGCTGCGTTTGACACTATAGATCATGACATACTGATAGATCGATTACAAAACTATACAGGTATTCAAGGGCAGGCTCTACGATGGTTTAGATCCTACCTGTCCGATCGCTACCACTTTGTTTATTTAAACGAGTCATTTCAATTATCACCAGTAAAGTATGGAGTACCACAAGGATCTGTCCTAGGTCCTCTATTATTTTCATTATATATGTTGCCCCTTGTGTTGAAAACTCTGTTCTTCTAAAGTAGAAAACTCAGAAGAGAAGACCAGGAGAATTTCGGATTGGATTGTCAGCAGAATTTCTTTATTCTATGACATGTTGATGGTAGCTGCAGTCATCGAAAATCTCATCTTAAGTCATTTTTACAGGGTATTTTATAGGTATTTTTGGAGGAGGGATTCTTAGAGGTGGAGACAAACATCAAAGAACGCAAACATCTGAGGGAGGCGTTAGTTAGTTACAGGAACCTTCCCGTGGTCCAATAAACCTAACAAAGGTTGAATCTCTCAGTAGTCTGACTCCTTGATCTTACCATTAACATAAGAGACAAAAGGCACAGCTGTCTCGAGCTCAAATGGTCAGGAAACGCTCTCAAACATCTGTATTTCCTGACACTTTCTTTAGTCAGGAAGTGTATCTAAATTAAACATTTAAAATAAAATTTGTAATCCTTCAATTCCCCGTTTGAGAGTTCTAATAACTCTCACAAAATACAAATTTAGACACTTAAAAGTTAATTCTTGTAACTTGTAATTGTTACAGGCACATAGTACATGTTCTGTGTTGCTTATATGTAATTGCATGCTGACACAGAAAACAAAACATGCAATTGGTTTTGCTGAAAGATCGTATGTGAGTCTCTGCGTTGTGTATTTTTTTCTTCTTTCTTCTTTCTTTCTTGTGTGATAGTTGGCAATGGGTCTGGTTGTTTTCTAGAGGTTGTGGCTTCATCCGCAGGTGAGAGGGGTGGTGCATATGGATCTCAGGACAGCCATCAAATGGTATCTGCACAGAGGAAGAAAGAAACACAAACAAGAGAGACCAACGGCACAGAGCAGTATTTGTTGTAGAGTCTGCAAACATTAGGGTTGTATCCTCTGTTCAAAATATAGTCTGCTATTGTTGTTCCTTCTTTCCCTATTTCTCAATTCCTACACCTAAAGAACAGTGAGGAAAGGATGGACTAATGGAGGAAAGGCCTATGAGGAAATCTTCACCTCAGGGTTGGCCCCGAAGCCTGTTGCTTCGGTTCTTCCTGGGCTCCTCACTGGTTCTTGTGTCTGCCCTATCCTATCCCTGCAGGGGAGGAACAACTTTACAGTGTGACACATGAGTCCAAGTTTTCCTTCCTGACACAATACTGCAGCTGCTGTAATCAACATCACTTGATGTGGTCCGTACCACTTAGGCTCTAATGGCTTGTTTTTGAATGTCTTTATCATGACCCATTGACCTGGGACGATTGTGTGTCCACCTTCTGGTGGAGTCTGCCAACACGACTCAACTCTCTCTTTGGCACTCTGCACTGCCTTTGTGAGGTTTTCACAGTAGCGATCAGGGCATCTGAAGCAATGTGCACATCAGCATTTCTAAGATCAATCACACCTGGCATCTGCATTGGGCGTCCAGTAATAATCTCATGAGGGCTCAGTCCTACTGATCTGTTAGGTGATGCTCTCATACTACACAGTACTGCGGGCAGTGCTTCAACCCATGGTACTCCTTCCTGATGCATTTTGCTTAGCCTGGTTTTAATTGTTCTGTTTGATCGTTCAACCTGTCCTGATGCTTGTGGCCTATAGGGACAGTGAAGGTTCCACTTAATCTTCAACATTCTAGACACTTCCTTGACTACCTGTCCTGTGAAGTGGGTACCTTGATCTGAGTCAATGCAATCTGGTAATCCCCATCTGGGAATGAAATCAGTGACAAGACATTTAGCAGTATGTGCAGCTGTACGCCCTGTTGGATAAGCTTCTACCCATCTTGAGAACTTGTCTATTACTACCAAAACGTCAGTTTTTCCTTTACAAGGGGGCAACGATATGTAATCAACTTGCAGGTGACGAAATGGCCCTGGTGGAGCTGGGGTATGCGCTGCTGGTGTAATGGCTGCTGGTACATCATTATTTTTCTGACATGTAACACATCTCTTGAATGTTTCAGTGGCTGCGTTTCTGAATTTTGGATTCCACCATTGATTTGAGAACCTGTGATTCATCGTTGCTGGACCACTATGACCCAAACTGTGTATTTGTTGAGCCAAATATGGCAACAGTGATTCGGGAGCAACATACTTTCCCCTTTGGTCCAGCAGCCGGATGAATCCACAGTGGCTCCTTTGTCTAACCATGTCCATGCTTCATATAGAGGAACGTCTTTATACAGATCAACGATTGATTCAGGAGGTAGAATTATCCTCTGTGCTGTGCTACCTGAACACACTTGTACAGTTGCATAGAAACAAGCCTGTTTAGCCGCTACATCAGCAAGAGCATTACCTTTAGCTTCCGTAGTATTAGTTGTGAGATGTGCTTTCACTTTGATCACCGCTAATTTCTTTGGGAGTTTCATGGCAAACATTAAATCTTTCACTAATCCAGCAAATGACACCAAAATCATGAATTACCCCAAAAGCATACCTGGAATCTGTGTAGATATTTGCAACCGATCCTGAAGCTAGCGTGCATGCTCTAGTTAAGGCTACTAGTTCTGCAGCTTGAGCTGAAAAATGATCTGGAAGACGACCTGAAGCAACTACTTCAGTAGTGGAAGTTACTGCATATCCTGCTCGTCTGTTACCTTCAATAACTTGAGCTGAACCATCAACAAACAACTCCAATTCTGCGTTCTCTATGGGAGTTTCTGCTATTTCACTTGTCGCTGCATATGTAAGCGTAACACAATCATGAGTCATTTCGCCTTCATCCTCTAACACAAATTCAGTCATTGCAGACATCATACATGAGGATGGGTTCGTGACTGGTGCACGCTGTATAACAATATTCGGGGCTGTGAGAGTTGCTAACCAATTTCCCCAACGGGAGGAGGTGACAAGTGACTTTTGCTTGATTCATTAGTGCGGACACTGTGTGAGGGCATTTTACGTTTACAGTCTGACCTAACACCATTCCTGATGAAGCCTGAAGCGCTAGATGAACTGCCTGTACTGCTCTGAGGCATGGGCCCATAGCTTGAGCGACTATGTCAAGTTTACCGGAATAGTAATGAATTGGGCGTAAGCTGCCCCATGATCTTGCATTAGACATGCAGTCATAAAGCCTAAGTGTTCATGGACATAAAGCACAAAGGGTCTATCAGATTGGGCAATTCCTAATGCTGGTGCTTGACATAGTGCTCTCTTCAAATCATTAAAAGCTTTGAGATGAAGTTCTTCCATACAAACAGTATCTGAATCTTTACCATGGCCTTTCAACAAATCATAGAGAGGCTGAGCAATCGAGGCATAGTCTTCAATCCAAGGTCTACAATAACCTGTTGTTCCTAAAAATGGAGTGTTTTAATGGTATTAGGCGGAGGTATGGCTTTGACTGAAGCCGCTCGATCCTGTGTAATGGATCTATTTCCTGCACCAATTGTTTGACCCAGAAATGTGACTTGCTTTTTAGCGATTTGAGCTTTGTGAAAGCTGCATTTGTGTCCTTTTATGCAAATAGTCCAACAATGATGCCAATTCAGTTTGATGTACCTCATGATCTGTTGAGGCAATCAAAATATCATCGACATATTGGATCATAGTGGACTGTTTTACCGGACATTCTGGGTCACACAAATCACGTCTGACAGCCTGATGATATATGGTTGGGGAGTTTTGAAATCCCTGTGGCAATCGTGTCCACTGGTATTGTTCATAGTCAACTGTGAAAGCTAACCATGGCTGGCTGTCAGAGTGCAACGGGTACAGAAAAGAATCCATTAGACATATCAATTACTGAAAAATCTTACAATCTAATGGTAAGCCATTACAAATTGTAGATGGATCTGCCACTAGGGGGTGATTTTTATCAATGTGTTATTGGCTATTCTGTAGTCTATTGTAAGTCTCCATGTCCCATTAGATTTCTTGATGGGCCATATGGGTGAATTACATGGACTGTTGGTTTTAACTAGCACTCCTTGCAGCAGCAAATTTTCTACAATAAGTTTGATTCCCTGTATAGCTTCCTTATTAATCGGATATTGTTTGGTGACCCGGAGGTGGAGTTCCTGTCAATTTAACTGGTTCTACACCTGTCAACAACCTTCATTCATCCTTGTCTTTAGCCCAAATTGGATGATTCTGTAAGAAAGCATACTCGAGGAGGTTGCATTATTGGTAGAAATCTGTGCTGAGGAAATTTTTATGCTAGTAGATTCTGAGGACATGTCTAAAGTTAGATTTATTTGTCTCAGAAGATCCATGCCTAAAATTGCACCTGTATTTAATGGAGCGCATAGTAGCAATTTGTAGTCAGAGTTTTTGGGCCAAATTGTACCTCTATGGGCGGAGTTTCATACAAAACAGAATCTTCACCTATTACACCAGTTAAACAAAGTTTGGTTTTCTTGTATGGGATGTTTAAACCTTGTGCCAATTTTGTAGGAATTATTTGTAATTTCTGCACCTGTATCAAAAAAATCAATCTCTTTCTCTTTTATGCTACCTTTCACAAAAATTATTTGGTCATTGTGTTGGATTACAGGGGAAGGTAGCTACTCACAGCCCAATAATTGATTTTTTCCTGGTCTTGTTGTGCTCTTAGAAGAGCCTGAACTAGCTGACCTAGAGTTTCAGTGGTCACTGGCGGAACTACTTCAGGGTTGTGTGCAGGCTGAGAAGGAGCAGAATTATGCATAGCATTTCTTTTACTATCTTGCAACTTCTTCCTACACTCTTTCTCCCAATGTCCTAATTTTCACAGTATTTGCATTTGCTTTCTCTTTTAGACCATCTATTGTCTTGTTTCGTTGTGTTAAACATAGCTGCTGCTACTCTTACTTTTGCTTTGACATCAGCATCTCTTTCCCATGTAGCTAACCTGTCTAGGTTACTTCTGAGAGTTCTGTTAGACCAAGTTAGATCTAAGGGAAAAGCCGATTAGTCATCTGACCAGAAAAGCTCAGCTTGTGAGTGTCTTTAATACTTGTTCATAGATCTGTTGTTTAAATTATTTACACTTCTAGGAAGGAATATTTCGTTTCCTACCTATTTGTAGTCTGCATTTTCGTTGGTTGAATAGTTTTGATTGCACTTACTGGTAAATATAATCATTTGCGCCTCCCATTGCTCCTTGGGCAGTTAGTTCTCTGATTCACCATTTGCACTCTGTTGGCTTATTTGGCTAATCAGAACGTTCACAGCGACTGTTGAAATTTAAACTGCTTGGTTCTTGTTTTTCATCTGAAAAGCCGATTAGTCATCAGAAGAAACGGACGTCAAGCTTTGAGTGTGTCTTTAATACTTGTTCATAGATCTGTTGTTTAAATTATTTACTTGCTCCTAGGAAGGAATATTTCGTTTCCTACCTATTTGTAGTCTGCATTTTCGTTGGTTGAATAGTTTTGATTGCACTTACTGGTAAATATAATCATTTGCGCCTCCATTGCTCCTTGGGCAAGGTGTTAGTTTTCTCGAGCCATTAGCACTCTGTTAGGCTTATTGGCTGGGCTAATCAGAAGCCCGTTCACAGCGACTGTTGAAGTATTTAAACTGCTTGGTTCTTGTTTTAAATCGAAAAGCCGATTAGTCATCAGAAGAAACGACGTCAGCTTGTGAGTGTGTCTTTAATACTTGTTCATAGATCTGTTGTTTAATTATTTACTTGCTCCTAGGAAGGAATATTTCGTTTCCTACCTATTTGTAGTCTGCATTTTCGTTGGTTGAATAGTTTTGATTGCACTTACTGGTAAATATAATCATTTAGCCTCCATTGCTCCTTGGGCAAGGTGTTAGTTTAAATCTCGAGCCATTAGCACTCTGTTGGGCTTATTGGCTGGGCTAATCAAACCGTTCTCACTGTTGAAGTATTTAAACTGCTTGGTTCTTGTTTTAAATCGGGAAAAGCATTAGTCATCAGAAGAAAGACGTCAACAGAGTGTGTCTTTAATACTTGTTCATAGATCTGTTGTTTAAATTATTTACTTGCTGCCTAGGAAGGAATATTTCGTTTCCTACCTATTTTAGTCTGCATTTTCGTTGGTTGAATAGTTATTGCACTTACTGGTAAATATAATCATTTGCGCCTCCATTGCTCCTTGGGCAAGGTGTTAGTTTCATCTCTCGAGCCATTAGCACCTGTTAGGCTTATTGGCTGGGCTAATCAGAAGCCGTTCACAGCGACTGTTGAAGTATTTAAACTGCTTGGTTCTTGTTTTAAATCGGGAAAAGCCGATTAGTCATCAGAAGAAACGGACGTCAGCTTGTGGTTCAGTGTGTCTTTAATACTTGTTCATAGATCTGTTGTTTATTTACTTCTAGGAAGGAATATTTCGTTTCCTACCTATTTGTAGTCTGCATTTCGTTGGTTGAATAGTTTTGATTGCACTTACTGGTAAATATAATCATTTGCGCCTCATTGCTCCTTGGGCAAGGTGTAGTTCGTCTCGAGCCATTAGCACTGTTAGGCTTATTGGCTGGGCTAATCAGAAAGTTCACAGCTGTTTCACTCTATTCTCTTAATTAGACTGTGTATTTATTTGATGTCCCAGCTGTCACGCTCTCACAGCGTTGACATCCTCGTGTGAAGACAGGCGGTGTAAAGACAGCGACTTTTTCCTGTGCGACTTTACCAGCAACGACACCGGCAACACAGGTATATTTTTCCTCCTTCCCTCACACTCTCCTTTGCTATCCTCTATCCTTCCACCTCTATCATGTGTTTCAAAACCATTCCGGTTTGTCTCGACCACGCTCTAACATCACCAGACGGCAATGTAATCCTGCTAACCTGCTTCCTCTCTACATCTTCTACTACACCACTTTCTTTCTCTATCTCTCATTGTCAGTCAGCTGTCAACAAAGCAGACTTCATTTCGCTTTTCTTTACAATCCACTCTCAGCATCTTGGGCTTGACTGAGACCTGGATTCGTCAGAAGACTCAACTCCAGCTGCCCTCTCTAACAACTTTCTCACACCCCACGTCAGGTTGGCGGGCTGGGGGCACTAGTCTGCTCATTTCAAACAATTGGAAATACTCCTCATATGCAGTATTTTACAATCATCATTACTAATGGCTCTATAAAACTCAGATTGTGGTAATCTACCGTCCCCTGGTCAAATTTTAGACCCTTCCTAGAGGAGCTGGATGGGTTGCTGTCCTCTTTCATGGAGGATGGAACTCCTCTTAGTTTTGGCGATTTCAACATTCATCTAGAAAAGCCTTATGCTACAGACTTTCATTGCTCTTAGCTTCATTTGATCTCAACGCCTTACCACTACTAGCACTCACAAATCAGGCAACCAACTTGATTTAATTTTACACAGCATTCTGGTACAACCGCTACATATCTCTGACCATTTCTTCATTAAATTCACATTACACTTTGCTACCAGGGTGCCACCAACCCCTTACGGTTACTTTTAGGAAACCTCGCTCCCTTTCTCCCTCACGTCTTTGTCTGTAGTATCCTCTCTCTTCCCTCACCTACCAATTTCTCATATCTGGATGTGAATACTGCTACTGATACAGCTCTACTTTAACCACTTGTCTAGATGACATTTGTCCTCTCTCCTCCAGGCACACTGCCCCTTCTAACCCCTGGTTATCTGATGTTCGAACATGGGACCCAGACTCGGCAGAGAGAAAATGGCGAAAATCAAAGCGAGCCATCGGACCTGAGTATGTATCAATTGTTTCTTTCATCTTTCTCTGCTGCGTCCACACTGCCAAATCGTCACATTTCCATAACAAGATCAACAATCAGATATGCGTGATCTCTTCAGAACATTTAATTCTCTCCTCTGTCCCTCCACCACCTCCCACCACTTCTATCACAGCTGATGACTTTACTTTTTACAAACAAAACTAAAACAGTCAGCAGTCAGTTTTCACTCACACAGGACCCCAACCAACTAGATCCACTGCTCAAACTCCCATCTTCTCCTTCTGTCCCTCACTGAGGCGAGTATCCAAACTTCTCCTCTCCAGCCATCCTACAACATGTCCTCTAGACCCTATCCTCACACCTTCTCCAAGCAATCTCTCACTCCTACCAGCACTCACACACATTATCAACACATCTCTCCTCACAGGCATCTTCCCCACTGCATTCAAGCAGGCTCGTAACCCCACTGCTCAAAAACCTACATTAAACACTTCTCAGAAAACTCAGACCTATCTCTCTCCTTCCATTCATTGCCAAAACACTCACGAGTTGTCTTTAACCAGGTCTCATTGTTTCTTTCACAGAACAACAAACTGACACTAAACAGTCAGGTTTCAGGAGTGGCCATTCAACTGAGACTGCGCTACTATCGGTCACTGAAGCCCTAAATTGCAAAAGCCAATTCCAAATCATCAGTCCTCATTCTGCTGGATCTGTCTGCGCTTTTGACACTGTCAATCATCAGATCCTCCTGTCCACCCTCTCATCACTGGATATCACTGGGATTCCACTTCGCTGGTTTGAATCCTATCTCACTGGTCGGTCTTTCAGGGTGGCCTGGGGAGGAGGTATCCAGCACATAAATTGGTCACTGGGGTTCCCCAGGGATCGGTTCTTGGACCCTCCTCTTTCCACATATACATCATCACTACAGGCTCCCATACTTACCACTTCTATGCTGATGACACAGCTCTATCTCTCATTTCGACCAGATGATCCAACGGTAGCTGCACGGATCTCAGGCTGCCTGGCGGACATCTCGGCATGGATGAAAGAAACCATCTACAGCTCAACCTGGCAAAGACTGAGCTTTGTCTTCCCCACTCCAACTCTACAGCATGATTTCACGATTCAGTTAGGTTCGTCAACAATTACCCCATCAGCTTGGGGTCAGAAATCTTGTCTTATGACCAGCTGACCTTCAAAGAGCACATTGCAAAGACTGCTCGATCTTGCAGGTTTGCACTCACAACATCAGAAAGATCAGGCCCTTTCTGACAGAGCATGCTGCACAACTTCTTGTCCAGGCCCTTGTCATTTCCAGACTAGACTACTGCAATGCTCTTCTAGCTGGACTTCCATCAAACACAATCAAACCTTTACAAATGATTCAGAATGCAGACGACTGGTCTTCAGAGAGCCCATGTTACCTCTCTTTGTCTCCTTGCACTGGCTACCATTGCAGCTCGCATCCAGTTCAAGACACTGATGCTTGCATATAGAACAATCACAGGCTCAGCACCCACCTACTTCCACTGAAGCCTGAGATCTGCTAGTTACCATCACAGAGAGGCTCAAATCACTGCAACAACTGAAAACAGGCTGACTAACTTTCACATCAGTTTTGCTGCAACTTTCTTGAGGTTCAATTTCTTAGTCAAAATGGATACTCTCGCACGGAGTTCATTGTTCTGTTTCTCTAGCTCTGAATTACGCGAGACTGTTGTGTCGCTAGCGTTACACTGAATTCTCTGTGACAACAGAGAATGCCTTTCACATTGTTCTTACGAATACTTGCTCCTAGTACCTTTTTACACTCATCTACCGACCAAGTCTTGTCTGGATGAATCTCATATTTCTGCGTTAGTTCTTGTCTAACTTTTTCAGTGACTATTAGGTCCATTTGTTCCCCTAACAGTGTTTTGAATTCACTATCTGACCACAGAGGAGTCGCAAGACCACTCTTTTCTGTGGTTGGAATCAGCCTAGCATTCATTCTGACCATTTTGTAAGTTTCTTCGGTACCACACAAACAAAACAAACACTTCTCTGATCAACAGAGGGTACACTTGTTTTTTTTGTTTTTTAGCACGTAAATGCCAAAAAACCTTCCCTGCCTGAAACAACAGAGGATAACCAAAAATTAGCACGTAATGCTAACCTTCCCTGCCTAAAACAGAGGATAACTCATTTTTAGCACGTAATGCCCAAAATCTTCCCTGCCTGAAAGAACAGAGGATATATTTTCATCTCTAAAATAAAAACTTTAGAGGATAAACTCTTCCCTGCCTGAAACAGAGGATAAACGTCCCTGCCTACAAGAACAGAGGATACTCTCATCTCTAAAATAAAAAAACTTTAGAGGATAAACTCATCTCTAAAATAAAAAACTTTAGAGGATAAACTCTTCCCTGCCTGAAACAGAGGATACAATTTAGTTAAACCAACCCTACAGATGTATGTTAACTCTTCTCTGACGGCACAGAGGATACACTGGTCTTAGGTTCTTTTTGGATTAGAGAACAGCCACTCACCACACTTGGTTCAGAGAAAAATTCAGTCTGGGAATCCTTGTTCAGCTTGAAGTTTCGCTGGATTCCAAAAGATGCAGATCTTTGTTTGAGCTTGAAGTTTTTCAGGTGAGGAAGCTGGAACTCTATCCGGGTCACGGCACCATCTGTTGAAAACTCTGTTCTTCTAAAGTAGAAAACTCAGAAGAGAAGACCAGGAGAATTTCGGATTGGATTGTCAGCAGAATTTCTTTATTCTATGACATGTTGATGGTAACTGCATTCATCGAAATCTCATCTTAAGTCATTTTTACAGGGTATCTTATAGGTATTTTTGGAGGAGGGATTCTTAGAGGTGGAGACAAACATCAAAGAACGCAAACATCTGAGGGAGGCGTTAGTTAGTTACAGGAACCTTCCCGTGGTCCAATAAACCTAACAAAGGTTGAATCTCTCAGTAGTCTGACTCCTTGATCTTACCATTAACATAAGAGACAAAAGGCACAGCTGTCTCGAGCTCAAATGGTCAGGAAACGCTCTCAAACATCTGTATTTCCTGACACTTTCTTTAGTCAGGAAGTGTATCTAAATTAAACATTTAAAATAAAATTTGTAATCCTTCACTTAGTAATATTATTAGAAAATACGGGATTAGTTTCCATTGTTATGCTGATGATACTCAACTATATATCTCAACAAAACCAGATGAAACTTCTAAACTATCTAAGCTAACAGAGTGTGTTAAAATTATAAAAGATTGGATGACCAGTAATTTTCTCCTATTAAATTTAGATAAGACCGAGATATTACTTATTGGACCTAAAAACAATACACAGAATCTCTTGGATTACAATTTGCAACTAGACGGATGTAATGTTACTTCCTCTACAGTTACAAATCTGGGTGTTATATTAGACAGCAACCTATCTTTTGAAAATCATATTTCCCATGTTACAAAAACAGCATTCTTCCATCTTAGAAACATTTCCAAGCTACGGAACATGTTAAGTGTTTCTGATGCAGAAAAGTTAGTTCATGCATTCATGACCTCTAGACTGGACTATTGTAATGCACTGCTAGGTGGTTTCCCTGCATCTTCAATAAACAAGCTACAGATAGTACAAAATTCTGCGGCTAGAGTCTTTACCAGGTCAAGAAAATATGATCATATTACTCCAATTTTACAGTCTCTGCACTGGCTACCTATTAAGTTTCGTATCAGTTACAAAATATTATTACTTGCCTATAAGGCCCTAAATGATTTAGCTCCTGCGTACCTAACTAATCTTCTATCACGCTACAATCCAACCTGCTCCCTAAGGTCGCAAAACTCTGGACTCTTGGTAGTACCTAGGATAGCAAAGTCCACTAAAGGAGGTAGAACTTTTTCATATCTGGCTCCTAAACTCTGGAATAGCCTTCCTGATAACGTTCGGGGTTCAGACACACTCTCTCTGTTTAAATCTAGATTAAAGACGCATCTCTTTAGCCAAGCATTCATATAATTCATCTCACAATCTTGTACTTCAGCTATGTTGATCAAATGCACATTATTATGCTTTAGCTTGGGTTATACTGATAATTTCATCCAGGGTTATTCCTGGATGGAACAACTGCTATGCTAATTGTCTTACTGTTTCTATGTTTCTGCCACGGGATTAACATCCCGTGGTAGCTAGGAATTACACAAGCTTCAGTCTGGATCCAACCCTTAAACGATCTGAGATGACCGAACACCTGAGAAGAGACGATGACAACCCCTCCGAGGACCTCAGAGGAAGCCAACCATCAGTGATTATACTGACTTAACCAAAGTCTGCCATAAATGGAGGATCAGCACCTGGAGACAACCTCTACAGCCCTGACCGTCAGCGGAGTCTAGGACACATAGATGAGCCCCAGAGACAGATCTCCAGTGAGAACCTCGTCACCTAGACATCCATCGGGGAAAGACCCCTGGAACCAGTGGACCACTTACACTCTGACATTGCTGCAGTTGGAACAAACTACTGATTCGTCTGGCTGGAGGGGAACTGGCCCCCCGACTAAGCCTGGTTTCTCCCAAGGTTTTTTCTCCATTCTGTCACCGATGGAGTTTTCGTTCCTTGCCGCTGTCGCCTCTGGCTTGCTTAGTTGGGGACACTTCACTTGCAGCACAATCATCGACTTGATTGCACAGATATTATTTAAACTGAACTAAGCTGGACAATGCCATTACTAAATTCAATAATGAAATGCATTCAGCTGATAATTGAGTGTTAAATCCTGTCATTTTACATTATTGACACAATTTGCCTATTTTGATATTGTGCAGTGCTTTAAATTGCAGTTACAATTTGTATTGTTAAAAGCGCTATATAAATAAAGGTGACTTGACTTGACTGTTCTTATGGGCAAAATCTACGGACATAAAGTTCCCTGCTGCACCCGAATCGATCATGGCTGCGATATTGAGCATTTCCGCTTCGGACCTCAAGGCAACCGGTACCGTGAAACAATAATCATGGTTCAAGGAGTCTAGAGTCACACTCACCCGGGTGGTTGCGTTGACTGGTGGACGAGAGGGGCAGGTATTACGTAGATGGCCGGGCTCGCCGCAATATAGGCACAAACGTTGCGCAATGCGGCGGTCTCGTTCCTCGGCCGAGATGTGGTAGGCGTCAACCTGCATGGGTTCGTGACTCTCGGGCAAAGTTCTGGTTGTCATACGAGTGGTTGGTCTTCGAGCTCTGAGAAGGTTATCGATCTGTATGGTGAGCTCAATGAATTGATTGAGGGTCCTTCCCTCGTTGCGGCATGCAAGTTCAGCCTGTAATTCGTGATTCAAACCCCGTCGAAAGTGCACTTTGAGCGGATCCTCCGTCCAAGTAGTCTGGGTGGCGAGTGTGCGAAACGTGAGGGCATAATCAGCTGCCGTTCTCTTGCCTTGAGACAGGGTAAGCAAAAGCTCATCCGCGCCCCTTCCATCCTTAGGGTGGTCGAACACCTCACGGAACCGCTGTAGGAATTCCTCGAAAGAACGAAAGGGAGATCTGTCACCGCTCCAAACCGCCGTTATCCACTCTAGAGCTCTTCCGGTGAGGAGTGAACAAACAAACAAGATTATTTCCCCTCCTCCGTGCAGTACAGGGCTGGCTGCTGGTTAACAAACACGGTACACTGCAGAAGGAACCCCCGGCATTGACTTGAACTCCCATCAAATCGTTCCGGGAACGCCAATCGTGGGTTAACGCTCGCGGGTGGTGAGCGAGCGGCTGCCATGACAACGGGAGTTGGTGACGCAGGGGAAGCAGCGGAGGGCAACTGCAGGCTCTGAAGAGTCCTTACGAGCTCCTCGGTGAGCGATGTGAGTTTCTGTAACTGATGATGGTGAGCGGTCAGCTGTTGAGCCTGAGCAGACAGTTCGGTTGTGAGCTGGTAGATCGCTGCTGGATCATGTTGCGGCGAAGTCTTCTGTAACGAATCACTACTAGCACTGGGATCCATTTGCAGCTGATTTATTAAATAGGAAAAGTTCCAATCACAATACAGGGCAAAGCCCGAACTGTAAAGGGGCACAGACAGAATCAGAATGGTCAAACAGTTCCAAGATCGGGGCAGGCGGCGTACATACGTGAACATTAATCAGGCAGAGAGTCAGGGCGGGCAGCGATATGGGAGAGAGTGGTCAGAGTCCAAGGCTGAGGTCAGAAGGCAGGCGGCAATCAATCAGAGGGAGTAAAACGGAACCAGTCGATCACAGGGTAGACAACACAATGAGAAACGCTCAGAAATGTTCGCCTAGGCAAAACAAGACTTCGCACTTAAGCCACACAAGCTACCTGGTTAAATAGCCCAGATCATGAGCTGCAGGTGGGGTGAGTAATCAGCGACAGGTGGTGCAAATTAATACTCGGGAGAGGGTTCCCTCTGATGGACCGAAGAGGGAGCCAGAGGGACGTTCTCTGCAACAACGGCAAATACAAAGAAAAATAATAGAAAACAATGACATGTTTCAAAATATTGATAGGGTAAGCTTATCAACACTGGACCGTGTCTTGCGCAGAAATCATCTCAGGATGAAGCAGGTCTACAGGGTGCCATTTGAACGCAATTCAGAAAGAGTCAAAGAATTGCGATATAACTATGTACAAGTGAGTCCCACAATTGATGCATACTCTCAACACTGTATACAGTAAATTATACATATTTCAATATTGTAATCACAATGATTGTGCTTCACAATAGTGACCACTCCATGTCTATTTCTGATATTGTCATGTGTGTTTCAGAGAGTCCTTGAGCTAGAGGTGGCTGCAGTGGAGCACCAGTTCATCTTTATTGATGAGGCTGGGTTCAACCTCACAAAAAGACGAAAGAGGGGAAGGAATATCATCGGCCAGCGTGCCATTGTTGAAGTCCATGGCCAGCGCAGAGGGAACATCACAATGTGTGCAGCGATTACCCACCACGGCATCATCCATCACCATGCTACCCTTGGCCCCTACAACACTGCCCATCTGATCACATTCCTTGACACCCTACACAACACACTCATTCCACCAGATCAGGTAGAGGCCAAACGCATTCTCGTTTGGCCTCTCAACGGAGGCAGTCGCTTTTTTTCACTCTCCCGTCCTCCCCCTTTTTTCCTCCCTGCTTGCTTTTTCTGTCTCGTCTCATATCTATTGAAGAGACTCTCTCTGCACGGCTCTCCAAACTGGAAAATTATGGATTTGATCAACTGGTCTCTCAGCGCAATTGATACCATCTTCTCAAGGAGAAGTCTGGGTTCTGGGGAACCCGTTTGTCCCGACGGGACGTTCGCGGCCGGATATACGAGGGATGCATGGGAGAGGTGGCAAATCGTATGTCTGGCGGCTCTTTCCGTGGAGGACGCTGAGGATATCTACCTTTTCGGCACCATGATAACAGGTATTCTGCTGATTGGATTAGGCTTTGCCCTGGGTTATCGGAAAATTCGGAAGACGGGAACAGCTGTCCAAAGTCTCACAAGGCTGCCCGTTTTGATTGAAGCCGTGGGAAGAGCGGTCAGCAATGAGACTGAGACTATAAACCGGAATATGGATGCCATCATGTTGAAACTTACGGCTTTGCAAGTGAAAATTTATGATTTCAGAGACCAGAATGGACAGAGAGAATAAAGCTGTGAAGATATGCAGCTGTTCGCCCCAAAAGACACAACAAAATTTAATCGTATCTTTTCTGGCTCCCCCGTACCGGCTGGCTTGGCCACGGTCATGCAGGATAAACTATCCTGGAAGAGCGCTGCAGTGAAGACTCTCTTGCTCCCTTCCCCCATTACAGACATTACTCCCCTCCCTGATCAACTGCCTCCGAACGCTTGGTACCGCCACCTGTCGAGCAGGTCTGCGACCGGCGCCGTAATACAGTTTCTGCCACTTGCTTACACACAAAAACCGAATGCTTAGACCAAAGCCTCAATACCTAAACTTCTTGTAGCATACCTTAAACACAGTGTAACCATAGCTTAAACACATTGTCCACTTTGCACTTTGTTTGCAATTCTATAACACACTTATTGCGAAACACTACACACGTTTTCTTACATTAGACACTTTGTTCAAAAACGAAATCACCTGTTATCATTGGGAAAACCCTCTGTTCAAAATGAAAAACTCATCTGGTAATTGTAGGCACTTACATACACACCTGAAAACACTTGCACAGAAAACAGAACACCAATCGGTCTAAGCCTTAGCACTACAATTAGGCCTCAGGTAAGCCATTCTGAGAACGTTGCAAGCATGGAGGCAATGAGAGTCAGAGTAAGAGGAGGACAAAGAGAGAGAGGAGTCGGACGTGGAAGAGGAAGAGGACGAGGACAAAGACGAGGACCAGTGCGGAGGCGTGTATCAGATGACATCAGGGCTACTCTGGTGGACCATGTGATAAATCATGGCCTGTCCATGAGGGAGTCTGGGCAAAGAGTCCACCCTAACATCAGTCGCTACACAGTAGCATCGATAATAAGGACATTCCGACTGGAGAACAGGTATATCTTCAAGTTTCTACTCCAGACTGTATCTACTGTATGTGTCACATGATTCTGTATCATACTAACTGTACTATACAAAAATGGGTAGTGCTGTGAAGTATATGTAAAGGAATACCATTGTGATGTTACAATACTGTGTACAGTTTGAAAGTACAGTATGTGAAAAACCTAGCCAATGACATCTTGTGGTGGCATTTTCTACAGAATGGTTGGACGACCTCCTCAAGGTGGAAGGGAGCGGCTCTTCACTCAAGAACAAGAGCTTGCCATCATTGAAATGGTGTGAGAAAATAATGCAATCCGACTTCGTGAGTTGCAACAACGCATAATTGCAAATAGAAATGTATTCAACAATATCGACAGGGTCAGCATTTCTACATTAAGTCACATCCTACAGAAACATAACTTCAGAATGAAGCAGCTGTACAGGGTGCCATTTGAGAGGAACAGTGTCAGGGTCAAGGATCTGCGCCATGATTGTGTGCAGGTATGTGTCACTTTACTTTACATACTATATATTGTGATGTGGGAATGAGGGTTTATGCTGCCTCCTGCCTTGCCTGTAGCTTGTAGTTTTTGTCTATACTGACCCAACCCAGCCCCTACTTGTGTGAAAATATAGACATTGTAGTTACTGTATGTGTTTTCAGTAACACTATTCAATATTTTCTGTTACAGACAGTTCTGGATTTTGATGCCGGCGAACTGCTACATGAGTTCATCTATGTGGATGAGGCAGGCTTCAATCTGGCCAAAACCAGGCGTCGGGCCGTAACGTAATTGGACAAAGGGCTGTTGTAAATGTCCCTGGGCAGCGTGGGGGAAATATCACCTTGTGTGCTGCAATTAGTGTCCAAGGAGTCCTGCATCACCATGCCACTCTAGGTCCCTACAATACAGGACAGATCATTGCATTTCTAGATGCACTACATGCAGTTGTGCAGGACAGACCACAGCAGCCCAGGTTTGTTGTCATCTGGGAAAATGTTAGTTTCCACTGGGCTGCTCTGGTCCGAGATTGGTTCAACAACCATAACCATTTCACACTTTTATACCTGCCCCCTTACAGCCCCTTTCTAAATGCAATCGAGGAATTCTTTTCAGCGTGGCGGTGGAAAGTATATGATCGGCAACCACACGCCCGCATGACTCTTCTGCAAGCAATGGAAGAGGCATGCGGAGACATTGAGGTAGGATCAATCCAAGGGTGGATTTGGCACACAAGGCGATATTTTCCCCGATGCCTAGCCCGTGAGGACATCGCCTGTGATGTTGACGAGGTCTTGTGGCCAGATCCGAACAGAAGGCGGGATCCATAAGCCCCCCAGCCCCTCAACACACACACACACACACAAAACAAGTATATGTTTTTTTTTTCCCAATACCAATTTATCCAGTAATTGTTTTGTTTTTTTGTACTTTTGTTTTGTTGTTAAATTTGATGATTTGTGATTCTATTTTTCTTTATTTCTGTAAGAATGTTTGTTTTTTTTGTTAAAAAGTAATCTGTTTGATTACTGCAGAAATGCAACTTTTGAGTTTTACAGAAGAATGAGTCTGAGAAAATGACAATAAAAATAGAAACACAAAGACTGCAGTGTTTTATATAAAGCCCATCAGTGTGTTGCTGGTGATATGAAAGAGTAATTCAAATGGTGCTTGTGTGTATGGATTTCTTGCAAGAATTTCATTTTTAGAAAGGAGTATTAAGTTTTGATCGCAGTGTTTCATTTTGGCATAGATGTGAGTTGTTAATCTCCAAGTGCTATGTCTGATTGGCTTGTGTGTAGAGTTTTGACATAATGAGCCAAATTCTGAAAAAGTGTGTAAGTAATAGGCAAAAACTGTAAATGGCTGCTGGACCGGACGGCTGCTTGCCAGAGCTGGATATGTCCCCCTGTTGCAAGTCATGTGTTTATGGTATATGTGCTTTTGTGCAGAGGTGTTTTTTTTCTGTTCTCACACTGTACTCCCCAATGGAGCATAGTCTGGGGGTTAAAATTTTTTTTCCTCCTCTCTTTCCTCATTTAAATGCTGTTTTTTTTCTTACATTCCCTGTCTTCCTGTTCTGTCTACCCCGTTGTCATATGTATGTTGTGTATGTATGGACAGGTTGATGGCTAATTTCGCTGGTACTTGTTACTAGTGAAATACAGGGCTACTACTACTACTACTACTACTACTAGATGGCCCAGAGCAGCTCAGGTACGTTGTCATTTGGGACAACATAAGTTTCCACAGGGCTGCTCTGGTTCGTAACTGGTTCACTGCCCACCCACACTTTTTAGTTGTTTATCTCCCTCCATATTCTCCATTCCTCAATACTATTGAGGAATTTTTTTCTGCCTGGAGATGGAAAGTGTATGACTGAAATCCACAAATGCGTATACCTATTCTCCAAGCTATGGAGGACGCATGTGGAGATATAGCAGCTGATGCTTTTTATGGCTGGAATCGCCATGCTAGGCAAAATTTCCCCCGCTGCTTGGCCAGGGAAAACATTGCTTGTGATGTGGATGAGGTGCTGTGGCCAGACCGCAACAGAAGAGAGGATGCAGCATAGTAGTTTTTTTTTACTGTAACTGTATACAGTAAATTCTTCTGTTGTTTTGTATGTAGTGTATGTGCAACTTTGTGTTGGTTGGGAATGGGATGTACACTGTGTACATTGTTTTTGCGGGAAAAATAAAATAACATGTTACCGTGCATTTGTGTGTTCTGAGTATAAAAACAATATTCTCAAATATTTTACAACACACTTATGTTTGTACTGTCTGTAGTAAGTGTAACACTGAACCAAAAAAAGTCATTATGATGAATGGAGAAGAAGTGTTTGTTAGGTTTCAAAAGGAAGAACGACACCGTGTATCTACTCCGAGGCTTTCATTTATTCTGAACAGCAACTTCATATCTGTACGCTAAACATTCTCTCTTCTTCTCCCTCTTCCTACTTCCTACTTAGCGCCTCTAGCGGAAGCATAAGGTATTAAGACACAACAGTGTTCTACATTCATCATAGTGTTTAACATTGAGCACATCAGTGTTCAGCTGGTTCTTATAAATGTCTATACATATGATGGTTTGTGTGTGTCATTTGAAAACAAAATCCCATTTTGAGAAGAAATAACATTGTTTTGAATGTAAAGTTTCATTTTGCAGGAGAATTGAGGGGTTTTGCCCATTGTGTGTGTTTTTTTGTATTTGTGTGTAGAGTTCTGAGAATATGAGGCATGCTTTCAGAAAATGTCTGTAAACAATTGAGAAAAACTGTAATAGTCAGACATAATAGAGAGGCCATCATAATAATTGTCTGTTAAAATACATTTTATATACAAGACATGTGACAGATAAGACAGCAGTTTTTATCCATCAGTCATGTTTCATGTCACTAATCTTACCTTATTTTTTTGTTGATTATAGGGCTTGCCATGCCAGATCTGTGGAAATGACTGTGGGATTTGTATGCTTATGGTAAAGTGTCCTTTTGTGTGTGTGTGTGTGTGTGTGTGTGTGTGCGTGTGTGTGTGTGTGGAAACCATTTGTATGTTTCTGTCAACATAGTAAATAAAATGTTTTCCTTATTCTCTGTTTCAGTATACACTTTCAATTGTGACAAGCACAGGGTTTCAATTCCAAGAGGTGAGCTGATTAAACAATGTTTATAAGGATGACATTTATGCTTTAAATGTTTCTTATAAAATAAGTAAAAAAGTAAAGAGATACATTACAAACTAAAGACTCTCCTTATCATTGTCACATTTTGTTCAGATGGACATGCCTTTGATTCTGAGGTGGTGGTGTCTTCTTCTAATAGAGCGTTTTAAAATTGATGGGTATGAATGCCCTAAACAATAATCAATATGTGTATATTCACCTGTTGACTACATTAACTTAATGTTATAAGTATACACCAATATTTTTTATGCAATGCTTTAGATTAATCTTGTTTTTAATGTTTGAAATGTATGGCCAGAGGTTTGCCTTCTTGACTGATGAGGCCAGAAGCTTGTTACAGGGAACCCTTCAGCCAATATTCAGAGTGCCAATGAAGTGTGCCATCGCTGAGGGAATTCTGTCTTTGACAGCACTTCAGAGGAAAAGACACTGGTGGACTTCATTGTACCGTCACCAGGATCTGAACAGCATTTGGTGGTACTTGGACATTTTAATCATTACAGACTCACAGTAAATAAATCAAACTGGGTTTTTGTTAAAACTATTGTCAACTATCCAGCCCATTTATTGGCAGTCACAGGCCAATAAAAATCCTGTCTGTGATTGGTCGCCTACCTGCCTCTCTAAATACATACCTGCTGTCAGACTTTGTTTCCCTGTGTCTTGTGTTTCCGTGCACATATTTGGTTTTCCTGTCATCATTAGTTCATTAGTCCCTGTCTGTGTTTGATTACTCCTCACCTGTTGCTGTTTTCCCTGATTACGTTCTATGTGTTTATAAGCCCTGAGTTTCCCCTGAGTCTTGGTCCGTTCCCTCGTCTGTAGTTGTGTCTCCTGTGTCTGATTAGAATTATTTTACCTTACCTCTGGTCTCCTCATTCCCGCACTGTGAGACCTGCCTACCAGCACAATCTGCCCATACACGCATTGATCTTCAGCTGAGTACTCCATCAGTACTCAGGCAGTGCATGTCCATTTGTTTTGGAGGTTTGTCTTTAAATAAGCCTAATGTGGGTGGAATATTTTCAGTTGATTTATATTTCCAAATCTACCTTAGTATTGCTCATTTCTCCAATTCTGCATATTCTAGCTTTAAAGGCAGTTGTTCCTTCACTAACAACTATCACACAATACACTTAAAAATTCTGTTGTCACAAAATAGTTGTAAGAATTGTTGCAAAATAATTTTCCTATAGGATGTACTCAACGGGAGGACTTCAAAGTGGTTTCCTTCGAAGTGCTTTCGCCAGCTGCCAGTCTACATAGACCGTAAAGAACAACAGGACAACCTTTTTGCTTTTCTGAAGTCAGTACTACATAAAACACCTATGCAACTGAGCTTCACAGATTAAGTGCAGTTAATCTGTGGTGTTCTATTTCCAGAGGTATGCATAACAATATAATGTATTGTGCATGTTTCTGCCCTTTCAAACCCTACTGTATATTATACCTTATGCTACTTATGTATAGACGTGTATATTTCAATTAATAATTTTCTTTTGATAGGCCATCATATATGGCATGGCTGGGTTTCAGAATTTTTCTCTGCAGGATGCTGAGCAGGCCTTCCTTTCTGGTCCTGTGATCATCACAGTTAAGAGTAGACAATGTAATTGTTTTTACACAATGTCCAATGTCCTTTTTTAAGCGTTAAAAGTATTTCTGTTAACCTAGCAGTGATTATGTTCTCCATTTACTATTTCAGTGAAGTGGAAGAATTGAATAGGGTGATAGAGAAACAATTTAGAAAATAGGGGAGAGCATCCAGGTGGTAGATAGTATTGCTGATTTCTATTCAGATGTCTTGCCTCTCTCAATTGTTTTTTCTCAGTTCAGATGGGCTTTATTGACATGAATGTTTCAAGAACCTTTGTTCCCACAACATCAAAATATTTTTTTTTCCAAATCGTTGAACAGTATGCAATAGTATTATGAACGTGAATTGGTATGAAGATTGATATAATTATTTTTGTATTGTATATGTTTGTGCGCCCTGTTGTAACTAAGTAACTATCTTTTAAATATTACATTTATAATTAGAGAGTAGAACATGTTTAACTAAATGTTGCTTATTTCATTCACTTTTCTCTCTTAGGAATCAGTAAAGACTTTGTCCATGAAGTTATTTCTATGTGGTTCACGTCATGAACAAATTTGTTTGTGTGTTCAAGTTCAACTGTTGTAATGTATTACTTTATAAAATATACACCCCCTCCCCTCTGGAACACAATAATACAATTACAAATTAATTTCAGATGAGCTTTATTAGTCACATACACAATTATATAGAGTATAATGAGCAGTGAAATGTGTTCTCTGCATTTAACCTATCCAAGTGGAGCAGTGCAAAGTGCAACAGATTGTACATAAGCTTTTGCACGATTTGCAGAGTTGTTGTATAAGTGCAGCGTGCAGTTTGTTTGCCAAACCAATCTGGGAAAGCAGCCGGTCAGGATGCTCTCCACAGTGCAGGTGTAGAAGGATCTGAGGATGCTGGGGCTCATTCCAAATTTCCTCAGCTGTCTCAGGAAGAAGAGGTGCTGATGTGTCTTCAGCATTGCATCTGTGTGAGCGGACCATGTGAGATCCTCCGTGATATGAACGCCAAGGAACTTAAAGCTTTTTACCCGCTCCACAGGTGTCTTGTCGATGGTGATGGGTGTGTGTTCTCTGCTCTGTCTCCTGAAATCCACCAGCTCCTTGGTCTTGTCGATGTTGAGTGAGAGGTGGTTCCATATCTGTCGGTCACTATGAGTTATGTCATGATGACATAGGGGATTAACCTGGAAGCCCCGATAATCTCTGACTTTAAGAGATAGCGGCAATGAAATTGGCTAGTGGATTTTGCACAATCGTTGTCTTCAGTGTCTGGGCTTCTAACACCCTGAAGATTTGTGGATGACTCATGCGCCTGTTGTGAGCGTATGAGCATGACTTCGCTGCGATCTCGCCTTTCCTTTCTCAAAGGATTGGCACGCTCTGCCACCACCGGCGCTGGTCTCTCTGGCTTGAGCAGAGGACCACCAACTGGCGCTCTGGGAGATCTGAGGGTGACAGTAAGAGCCTTTCTGCCTGGGTACATCCCCATGGACCTCTTACTCCTCATGTAGCGAATGTTCCCGGGTGATTTTGCTGGTCCGTCCCACGGGGCGCCCAGTTTTTCATTCGCTGCGCCATCCGAGGATAGGATGTCGATCGCAGCATCGGGGGATGGGCTTACGTCCTCTGAGGATGAAGGTGCGGTGGGGCTGCCCCCCTCGGGGTGTTGTCGCCACCACTGCACCGGACCCAGAGCTGACAGCCATGCTTGCCAGGGCAGCCGTGAGTATCGGGCTGGAGGTCAACAGATCGCCCAGTCCCGAACCTCGCGGCTGGATGATTGGTTTCTCTCAGCAGGGCACGGCTCACAACCGCATTCTGCTCCGCTGCCTTTTTTCCCGGAGGTGCATGAGGAGTTGACGAACTCGTGGATGGCCCCTTTCACGGCCAAGAGCCGCTCGTCCGTCTCCTCCGTCCTCACTACCCTTGACGGCGGGGCATTCCCCAGGTGGAGAGAGCGGTCACGGTGCACCTGTGCCCACGAAACGCTGCCACTTGGAGGAACCGTCCGCATCCAAAGCCTGTGAGCTGACGGCCGTTCTCGCGGCCAAAGCTTATAGTGCCATACAGTTCCTTATTAAATGTAGTAATAATAATAATTCAAATATCAAATCATCTAACATTAGCATTCTGAGGATAATAATATTAATAATAATGCAAATATCAAATAATCTAACATTAGCATTCTGAGGGATAAAATAATATTAATAATAACAATAATAATGCAAATATCAAATTATCTACCAATAGCATTCATTGCTTTTTTAGTTTTAAGACCATTGCATGACATCTTACCATGTTCTCTGTCTGCATGTTTCCTGCAGTGTTTTGTTAATGTTTGATTTGGTTTGTTATATATGGACACTGGTCTCATGCTAATTGACTTGACCACAAACAAGCTCTCTAAAGGCTTTTTTCTCTCCTAAGTCAAACTAACTATCCATCTATGCTTACAAGTAGATTTAGAGAAATTATCTGTCTATTTAAATCGTTATTGTCAATCCTATTCCTGCCAACTGCCAATCCATTAGTTCCAAAACTACATAAAATATGAAAAGTGTAGTATATGATACAATTAAATAAAAAGGTAATATTATCTGTTATATTGTTTGCTCACACTTTCTTCACTAACTGACTTACAATACAGTGCACAAATCAGTTTCTAGTAAAAAAAAAAAAGTCAGCTAGCATAGGAAATTTAAGACTTGCTACAATAGGCTTTAAACAAAAAAATAACATATATATATATATATATATATATATATATATATATATATATATTTTGTATATGCTTAAACATAAATGAGTCATGTATAGACGGTTTCAATGGGCGCACATGCCTGGCCTGAAGTTAACTTCCAGTCTGTGTTTGTTTATCGGTTTGGTTGGTGGCGCCAGCTACAAACGCAGTTAAAGTGATGAGTATTGAAGTTGGGCTCAGGTTGTTGTGCTGAGTTTCCCATGCATTTATTTATTTGTGGCGACCTTTTTAAAGGCTTCATTGAATAAACATGAACATGGAATGCACGTTTAAAAATCAAAATGAAGCGGGGTGTTTTTATATCACTGTATTTCTGAAGGAAGACTGTCTTTAGAAAATGTTCAATGTAATTTTAATTTCATCTTCTATATATGCCTGATAAAGCAGCGTGTGTAAGCTCAGCACTGCTTTGTGTACAGCCCAACAGCCGTTACTGGGGAAACCTCTAATTCTCCAGCTTTAAAGCGCCTCCTGCTGTTAGAGAATTAATTTCCATTTTTAATAAGTCCGTCTGATTTAAGCAGAAAACATATTTTACATGTTATCATAAAATAAAAATCTACTCTTGAAGGACTTAGCTGTTGTTTTTGGATTTGGACGTACACCGGAAGTTAAGTTAGGGCCACAAAAGCACACATGCGCACTAATGTTTGTTTATGTTGTTGCCGTTGAAACAATCTATTGCCATAATGTTTAATTGTTCTATTGTCAACAGTACAAACAAACAGTATTTAAACAAAAACAGAAATGATTATATAACAAAAAATCACTCAGAATTTAAATTAAAAATTTTTGCTGTGTTTTTCTGCAAGCTCTGAAAGTGTTTTCGCGAAACAGGTGCAGGAGTCCCTTTTCTGACCTATTACAAAAAAATTATATTGCATTCTGATTGACCTAATTAATCTGTATAATTCTGTGTAGTAGTATTTTGCATTATTTCATGCTGTAATTGGCAACATGAGAATCGGCTTCAACACAGCTGCCACTTATATCATGATTGTTATAACTTGAGCGACTCAAGTTCACAGTCAGAAAGAATCAGTGAATCAATCAGTCAATCAATGCTTTATATTTAGTTTAACGAACAATTAAAACTCTATTGTAACTTGCCCTTACCTAAAAGTAGTATACTTCGAGTTTATTTTATTAAGTATACAAGTAAAGTTAAAGTATATTTTAAGTATGCTATAAGTAGTAAATATACAAATATCAGTATACTAGTAGTATACTCCTAATACTATTTAAATACTCATTGGGACTAAATTGGCCCACTTTCTAGAATATAAAATTATGTTTTTAAGTATAACAGTAGTAAACTTTGAGTACACTACTAGTTTACAGCAACATGTTTAGCTACTGCTACTATACTAAAAGCAAACTTATAGGTATACTGATAGTTTACTAATGAAATACTTGTAATAGCATTTTTAGTATACTTCTAAGTATATACTGTAAAAAAATTGTTGCTGTACAATTTACAGAAACTTACTGGTAATTGTGGTTGCCAGTAAGACTGTACATTTACAAAAGTTATGTAAATCAATAACCAATTGTACTGTAAACATACAGCAAACTCTTGCATGCTGTAAAATTGTTGTGATGGTTTGTAAACATTTGGTTAACTTATTTCAGCAACTCTACAGTCACTGTCTTTAAATAAAGCAGCAGAAAAATTGGCTCATCATTGCCTGAAGCACAGGCTCTACTCTCAACCACAATGGTAACCCATAAAACTACATTAAATTAACAGATCTCTCTGGTGCAAAGTAATACAGTTCAGTTAAACATTTTCTCTCCTTATAGATAACACCTGCTGTTAACAAGCAGAATCACTGAATGAAATAGAAACAAATACTACGACTGACTTCAGCCACAGCCTTAGATTAACTCAACAGAAATACAAGACATCATTAAATCTCCCAAGATCTGATTAAACAACTCCAAATACACTCTGAGCAGTGTTGATTTAACACTGGGGATTTTACTGTGTGGCTTCTGCACACACTTAGCTATTGCACCCACAATTGTGCTGTCTCTGCAACTGTGCTGTTTTTAATCCTTTTATTAAATTCTTCTTTTTTATTTTTTTATTTTACCTCTGCAATTAGTAAAGGTATTACACTTTTGTCATTACATTTTAAAATAGAGGACACAACTTGATTAATTGTGAAACTTCTAATTTAGCTGGTTTACAATAAAAAAATTAAGATAATGAATTAATAAAATCAATCAACCAATCAATTTATATTATGTTTATTACATTTATATTTATTACATCAGGAAAAACAAACATCTACTTGAATGGGTTTATGAGGCAAATTATTTTTTTGCGAAGATCAGGCAGATTTAAAGCATAAACAAGCGGGTTGAGGATGGGTGGTATAATAAGAAACTCCAGTGAAAAGAAAACTGACAGCCCTATAGGAAGACGTAAAGTCACAACCCGACTCAAAGTAACATCAGAAATAACAGCAATTGAGAAATTCAAAAGGACCACTATGTGTGGAATACATGTTTGATATGCTTTGCCTCTGAACTGTGATGAGCTTCTTTGACAAATTAGAATAATTTTTATATAAGAATATAATATTAAACTTAAAGGGATGACAGAAGTTACAATTAATACAAACATGCCAAAAACATTATTAATTATAGGGTTTTCACAGGAAAGCTTGACTATTTCATAAGTGAGGCAGTATACCTTAAACAATTTGTTTCCACACATTGTCAGTTTTGTAGTTAAAAGACAACCAATACCAAGCAAAGTCGTTGGATAAGACAAGTTTACAACTATTAAAATAGTTAGAAACCTTGGTGTTATTATGTTGTGGTATTGTAAAGGTTTGCCGATTGCAGCAAATCTGTCAAATGCCATTAACATTAATATTGAATACTCATTTGCTGCATATGTGAAAATGACAAAAGACTGGAAGATACATACTTCATGGGAGATTGAGTGTATATCAGACATTAAGTCTATCAGTACTCTTGGGAAAAAGCCAGCTGTACCAAACACAGAGTTGACAGACAAACATGAAATCAGAATGTACATTGGCTTGTGTAATGACCTTTCCATAAATATTGCAAGAATAATAAGAACATTAAATAATATGATAGCACAATACAGAATAATTCCCAAACTGAATAAGGCATATCTTATATATCCAATGTTTTCAAACAACATAAAGTAAAAATATGTTGCATTTTCCATTTTGAATTAGCCAAAGTTCCGTCATTGACCTGTGGAGAAAAAAAAGGTACACAAAGTTCTTATGTTTTTTTTAAATAACGTACAGAGAGCAATTTACACTATTAACTTGAGATATTCTTAGACACAGTGTCTTATGTAAACTATAAGGGGACAGCAAGTTTTAATTAGTTAAAGTCAACAATTTAAAGCGTTTATTATTCTATATCTGAATCTATATAAATATGTATATATATTTCATTTCTGAACATTCTAAAATGAATTAATGTTAATGAATTATCAATAAACAATAGTATATTTACAATTTGACATTAACTTCGATTGATAAATGCTGTAAATAATAGTTTATACATATAATATTCAGATTTATCCAGTTTACAATGTACTAATCAAATAACTATCAAAATAATTTTTACAATAAACATCAGTCAAATGTTTCAGTAGCTTTAAAACTCATTACATAATGTATATACCTTGTGTGATACACCTTGGAATGACTATTGCTGCTTCTTCAATTAATGTGGGAGAATAAACTCTACTGTGTTTTATAACTCACCAGTCACCAGTATGAGTCACCAGAAGAGTCACCAGTATGCTAGTGTTTTATAGGATCTAACATGTCTCAGGGGGCCCATCTGTTCTTTTGCATGAAGTACACAAACTCCCCTGAAGTTTGTCTTTACTATAAACTTTTGTTGTTGTTTTGAACTTGTGTACTCATTTTTCTTTCAGCCAAAAGTGTAAAACATAATACATTTATAGTATTTTTGAAGAAAGTTTTAATATTCTATACATTCAAATGAGATTACAAATCTACAAACATGTCAGTAGCATAATGATCACTGTTTAAATCCTCATTAATCCTTAATAAATTAATGAATGCAGACATATTGATGGTCATATGACCAGTGGGAATACTACAGTGAATCACTGTTAATTCACAGTATACTGTTCATTTATAGGCTATTGTGAAATAAATTAATCATGACTGACAGCGAATAGACAAATGACACAAGGGCATTAGTTGCATGTCGTTACATTGCAGTAAGAACAAACAATGATAATTCAAACAAAGGGATAACTTCTTAAAAATCTTAAATCATTATTTAATCTTCTAATTATCTGTAGAGTGTTCCTACAGAAACTGACATTTGACATTTGTGTGCTTAAAACATTGTCCTCATGTCTGTAATCATTAGGCTTCACCATTCAAGTTATAACTTAACTATATTTCAGATTACACCATATGCATAACAGCTAATGTTATTGCGTCAATGTAAATGCCATTCATGCCAGCTATGCAACAACATATTTACAAAAGATATACAATATATGTATTTATAGAGAAAAGTCTCTATGCCACATGTGTCAAAGGGCCACTATCTTATTTAGAGAGCGCAATTGCAGTGCACTAGTGCCTGCAAAACGCTGACACCTGGAGGAATAGTCCATGCCTCCGGGCCAGGCCGCCTCTGCCCTATGTGTCATGGCTATCCTGCAAGTTCACCCAGCCAAGGCACTCAAACAAATGCACAAGGGTAGTACTGACCAAGGCAATGGCATCCACTATCCATATCCTACAAGTATTTAATTTTTATTTATTTATTGCACTCTATAAATGCAGTTTTTAAGATCTATGTTTTGATATAGACATATTCACATAAACAAGTCTTCTTCTTTTGTACCTTTTTTTTTTTTTATCAGATTCCGTCCATAAATAAGGAGGTTTAACATGGGAGAAACAAGTAGGAATTCCAGTGCCATGTAATTATGCAAATCGTTGTGTAACCCTGGGTTATTTTATTATGACTATTATCATTTATTTATTCACTTCGTTATTCTTTTCATTGTAACAAAAGTGTCTCTATTGGGGAAAGTGTCTGTTCAGACATGTCTGTGTCAGCAGGTTGTGTTTGGTTTGATGTTATTGGTTAAAAGGTGACTTAATCCCGCCTAGTGTCAGGTATGGCAACTGTGATTGGCCAGCTAGGTTGCCAGTTGGGAGTAGGAAAGAGGAGCTGTTTGGGATGTGATGTTGTCGGCATGAGAACAGACAATGCGTCTCTTTATTTATGAAAAACTAAGTCAAAACTGTATTATTTAGGTGTTAACCAGCATATTATTCTGTTGTGAAGTCAACACGATGCCACAAAGAAGTCAACGCGACGCAATTCGGAAGAAATGCGGGGTTTATGCTTGAAACGGGACCAATGTGAATCGCTGGTGAGAAACTTAACTCAAGTTTATCATTTAAATCAGCGCCTGTAAGAGAACTAGAGGTAATCGGAGTGATCGCCAAAGACTTTTACTGCATCGACTGAGAAGTGCATTGAGGAAATCCAGATAGCGCTCCTAATCGCCGAGTGGTTAGGGGTTCCTCTGGCATCGCAGGAGTGTCACGGAGTTTGCCGACCGAACACAGCCTCACGTGGACTGATCTGACGGGATCCTTGAACTTTTTCAAGTTCATTCAGGTACACTTGTTTTGTTTTATTTGTGCTCTTGAGAGCGAAGCGGCAATTTTATGTTTCACTCGGCCTCAACGCACTCAAGCAACGTTTCAGGCCTGCAACAGGGTTTTTTGTGTGTGTGTGTGTGTGAGAGAGTGTGGTGGGCCCACATTAAGCTAGTTTTCTATTTCTGAACAATATTGTGTTTAATACTCTGTGATTCATTGAAAGTACATCAGTAAAGGGCTACATTTGTATTTCTAACTAAATCTAAAGCCTGTCTACATATTTTATTTCTATTTTTAGTCTTCCAAGGGGCATTGTTATATAATATTGGTTATATTGGCGAACCTGACTTATTAAAGGCAAATTTGTAATTCTGAAGGGAATATAATTGAGGTTTAAAGTGAAGACCTTTCTTTTGGCATTTGTGTTAACGTTTAACCCTTTACGTGTGTTGTTGTGGGAAGGGAAAACAAGAGTCAACTTAGCGCTGTATTTGAAGGTAAAAGTTTATTTATCTAAAGTGTATAAGTTGAGAGAACGAATTTGATTCATTTTTGATTTCTTTTATCTATTTTACTTTAAATAAATTCATTGTATATATTGCCTACATAGTGTGGTCACTCAGATAGTATTGGGGAATACCTATATGTTGGGAAAGCATTTACAGATGTCAGCTTTGCATTTTTTAAGAAGTAGTATAAAAAGCAGGGTCACAGTTTGATTTTTTAAGTAAAATCACGTCGAGAGACACAATTAAACGAATCTGGGTTCTAGCGTCAACAATTCCAAAGTGTAGATACACCTAGGACTGAAGAGGGCGCTACATAAAGTGGGGGCTCGTCCGGGATAGATTACTGCTTATATACTGCGTGAAAGTTTGTGCAAATAAAATATTCTGCTTGGAGGAAAGCTGGTGTTCAGGTGCGCCAGAGGAAAAAATGGATGTTGATGTTCTTTCCTTACAAACTGAGCTGGATGACTGGTGTCAGAAAGCAATAGTTGATCAGCAACATGCAGTGATACTGTTGGGAGTGCCTGCAGATTTGGAGGTAGCACACATTGAGGAGACTGTCCAAGCAGTCAAAGCTTTAGGAAGAGTGAGAGTCAGGGATTATAAAGAAGGGACAACACCAGGGATTCAACTTGTGCTATGTGAGTGTAAAGAAGTGGTTGATCCTTCTCGCCTACCTGTAGAAATAATTCCTGAAGGGGGTGGAAAGCCTTGGAAGATGGTTGCAGCAAAAACTGCTGAATCACAGCCTGCTGGGTTTGCTGAGAAGCTATCAAAGCTGTTACTACAGGAAGGAAAGTCTGTCTCTGATCTTCAAGCTATGTTTTCTTCATCCAGTTCCAATGCAGGGTCTCCAGAAGCAATAATCCGTGCGGTGGGTGAGCTGCTGGAAAAGACTTCGAAACCTGTCAGTGATGGAAGTGCATACCGACGCTTGAGAATCTTCTCAGGTACAGTTCCTACTCCAACAGGGGAAGAAGCCTTGGAGACCTGGATGGATCAAGCAAGAATGATGGTCATGGAATGTGAATGTTCAGAGAAGGAGAAGCGTCGACGTATCATTGAAAGCCTAAAGGGTTCCACCCTGGATGTTGTGAAGGCTATCCGATTTGCTAACCCAGATGCAACTTCTCTTCAGTATCTTGAGGCTTTGGAGGGTGTTTTCGGAACTCCTGAATCAGGAGAAGATTTATATTTTGCTTTCAGGATGTTGAGGCAAGATCCTGGTGAAGCACTTTCTGATTTTTTTATGAGAATGGAGAAATCTTTAACAAGAGTAGCGCAAAAAGGTGGGCTGCCTGGGCACAATATCGACAGAACAAGGATTGAGCAGCTAATTCGAGGAGCTGTTGAATCTGATTTGCTGTTACTTCAATTGCGACTGAGAGAGAGACGAGAGAATCCACCTACATTTTTAGCGCTCCTAAATGAGATCAGGGAGGCTGAAGAAAGTGAAGCTGCCAGACATAGTCTGGGTGCCACTGCAAAACCTGTCCCTCGACCACGACAGAAACTTTCTGGTTTGGCTGCGGTGAGAGAATTGAAGGCTGAGATTCAAGAGCTGCGGACAAAAGTAACAGAGGGTCCTTCTAAAGTACCTGTGTCCGAGGTGATGTTGGAGTCAAAGCCTATACAAAGTAGGAGAGGAGGTGACACATCAGCAGACTCAGAAGTACACTCGCTAAGGAGGCAGGTACAAAGACTAGAAGAGCAGCTGGTTTCGCTGAGTGTCAGACAATCGTTACAGTCATCAAAAGAACCACGACCGCCTGAGCGGGCTGTTACTTCCGTGAAACCCAGACTTGAAATGACTAAAGAAGATTACTTTTGCTATAAATGTGGGGAAGATGGACACATCGCTCCAAGGTGCAAAGCTGCTGAGAATTACAGCCTGGTGATACAGAAGCTTGTGCGATCATTACGAAAAGCTAGAAGTGAAAGAATGGATCAGAGTGGTAAACTCGGGGATGCAGACAGTTTCTCCCGGAAAAGCCAGAGAGGGTGTGGTTGAGAAGAGTAGCATTCCTGCAGGGTTGGTGGGTCCGACTCTGAAAATCACTATGAAGATCAATGGACAGTCCTGTGAAGCCTTACTAGATAGTGGGTCTCAGGTCACTATCATCTTTGAGTCATGGTACTCTAAAAATTTGTCTTCAGTGCCCATTCAGCCTCTTTCCGGCCTGTCAATATGGGGCCTTAGTACAGCTAGTTACCCCTACAAGGGTTATGTCTTGTTAGATGCTTCCTTTCCGGCTTCTGTCATTGGTATGGAAGAGACTGTTTGCATCCTTGCACTGGTTTGTCCTGAACCTGAGGGCCCTGAGCAAGTGCCTGTGATCATTGGAACAAATGCAAGTTTTTTCCAACGTTTGATTGGACTTTACACCGCTGGTCCTGAAACAGATGTAGCACATGCCTTAAGAATTCAACTTCACAATGCAGAGCTAATATCACCTACACAAATTGGGCAGGGAAAAGCTCTTGACATACCTGCTGGAGAAGTGAAGTGGGCCGGGCCAGATCCTTGTGTCATAACATCAGAAGGAGAAACATGTGCTGTTTGTACAGTTGAGTCCCAACAACCATTGGAGAAGGACATTTTCATGGTAGAATCCCCCTCAGATGATATGCTGCCTGCTGGACTGTTCGTTCTACCTGTAGTATTGCCCTCTTCTGCTATGGAGAAGAATAAGGTTAAGGTGTTGATTAGGAACGAGACGTGCAAAGATATAGCCATCCCAGTTGGAACAGTCATAGCGCATATGTTTCATACTGATATGGTGACTGCGGCATCTGATGTCCCAACAAAACCTATGATGATTGATCCAAAGCTGTTTGATTTCAGTAAGTCAAAAATTCCAAAACAATGGGAAGATCGACTCCGTCAGAAACTGTCTGAAAGAGGTCATGTCTTTTCTGTTGAAGAGTGGGATGTGGGATTGGCGAAGGTCGTTAAGCATCACATTCGTCTGAGTAGCTCTAAACCATTTAGAGAGAGATCTCGACGTATTGCTCCAGCTGATATTGATGATGTCCGTCGACACCTTAAAGACCTGTTAGCTACGGGGATTATTAAAGAGTCCCGAAGTCCTTACGCTTCCCCAATTGTGATCGTTCGTAAAAAGAGTGGAGCAATACGCATGTGTATCGATTATCGTACACTGAACAGCAGAACACTTCCAGATCAGTACACTACCCCCCGTATAGATGATGCGTTGGACTGTCTTGCCGGAAGCAAGTGGTTTTCAGTTTTGGACCTTCGGAGTGGCTATTACCAAATATCCATGGCCGATGAGGATAAGGAGAAAACTGCCTTCATATGTCCTCTGGGATTCTATGAGTTTGCTCCATAGGCCTACCGACTAGCTTCTGAGACTGCACTAAAAAATCATCAGAGGAACAAACGTCTCTATGATAAAAAGGTGAAATACCAGAACATAGAACCTGGAGACCGTGTGTTAATTCGAAATCTGAGTTTCACAGGAAAGCACAAACTGGAGGATAGGTGGAACTCAAACCCATACATTGTTCTTGAAAAGCTTGACAATTTACCAGTCTACAATCTCAAACTTGAGAAAGGCACAGGAGGAGTCCGGACAATGCACAGGGATCATCTCTTATATATTGGAGATTCCGTACGAATGGCAAAGTTTGGTGAGAGGCAAGAAGTTCCTCAAAGGCCAGTAACCAGGTCTAGGGCTGCAAAAAAGCAAAAAGAACCATTGACAGAGGAAGAAACCTTGAAACCCCCTGAAATGGTTGGTAATTCCTCAGAAAGTGAAGATGAAAACTATGGGTACTATTCTCATGACTGGTCTAGACAATGGACACCGTTAATTCCTGATCTCCCACGAGAGCTTGAAATGAACGAGGAAGAAGTAACTGCCCACACAGACAGTGAATCTCAACATTCAGGAGAAGAGGAAGTGATTGAAGAAACCTATGAAACTGAGGATTCCAGAGAGAATATACACCCGAACGTAGACTGGGAAGAAAGAATTTCAGAGAATGAAGAAAAGAGCTCTAGTACTTTGTCAGACTTGGAAGCCGAACCTATGGAGCATCGAATTATCCATCTGCCAAATTCCTCAAAGATTGAACTTTGCCCTCCAGAAAAGTATTCCTCTTTAGCTAAATGTGCCCGGTGTACTAGAATATGTGCAGACCCTGAGAATAAACTCATCATTCATATTTAAAGACTGTTTACTCATGGGGACATGAGAATCTCAGATGGGGGAGGATGTAACCCTGGGTTATTTTATTATGACTATTATCATTTATTTATTCACTTCGTTATTCTTTTCATTGTAACAAAAGTGTCTCTATTGGGGAAAGTGTCTGTTCAGACATGTCTGTGTCAGCAGGTTGTGTTTGGTTTAATGTTATTGGTTAAAAGGTGACTTAATCCCGCCTAGTGTCAGGTATGGCAACTGTGATTGGCCAGCTAGGTTGTCAGTTTGGAGTAGGAAAGAGGAGCTGTGTGGGATGTGATGTTGTCGGTATGAGAACAGACAATGCGTCTCTTTATTTATGAAAAACTAAGTCAAAACTGTATTATTTAGGTGTTAACCAGCATATTATTCTGTTGTGAAGTCAACATGATGCCACAAAGAAGTCAACGCGACGCAATTCGGAAGAAATGCGGGGTTTATGCTTGAAACGGGACCAATGTGAATCGCTGGTGAGAAACTTAACTCAAGTTTATCATTTAAATCAGCGCCTGTAAGAGAACTAGAGGTAATCGGAGTGATCGCCAAAGACTTTTACTGCATCGACTGAGAAGTGCATTGAGGAAATCCAGATAGCGCTCCTAATCGCCGAGTGGTTAGGGGTTCCTCTGGCATCGCAGGAGTGTCACGGAGTTTGCCGACCGAACACAGCCTCACGTGGACTGATCTGACGGGATCCTTGAACTTTTTCAAGTTCATTCAGGTACACTTGTTTTGTTTTATTTGTGCTCTTGAGAGCGAAGCGGCCATTTTATGTTTCACTCGGCCTCAACGCACTCAAGCAACGTTTCAGGCCTGCAACAGGGGTTTTTGTGTGTGTGTGTGTGTGTGTGAGAGAGTGTGGTGGGCCCACATTAAGCTAGTTTTCTATTTCTGAACAATATTGTGTTTAATACTCTGTGATTCATTGAAAGTACATCAGTAATAGGCTACATTTGTATTTCTAACTAAATCTAAAGCCTGTCTACATATTTTATTTCTATTTTTAGTCTTCCAAGGGGCATTGTTATATAATATTGGTTATATTGGCGAACCTGACTTATTAAAGGCAAATTTGTAATTCTGAAGGGAATATAATTGAGGTTTAAAGTGAAGACCTTTCTTTTGGCATTTGTGTTAACGTTTAACCCTTTACGTGTGTTGTTGTGGGAAGGGAAAACAAGAGTCAACTTAGCGCTGTATTTGAAGGTAAAAGTTTATTTATCTAAAGTGTATAAGTTGAGAGAACGAATTTGATTCATTTTTGATTTCTTTTATCTATTTTACTTTAAATAAATTCATTGTATATATTGCCTACATAGTGTGGTCACTCAGATAGTATTGGGGAATAGCTATATGTTGGGAAAGCATTTACAGATGTCAGCTTTGCATTTTGTAAGAAGTAGTATAAAAAGCAGGGTCACAGTTTGATTTTTTAAGTAAAATCACGTCGAGAGACACAATTAAACGAATCTGGGTTCTAGCGTCAACAATTCCAAAGTGTAGATACACCTAGGACTGAAGAGGGCGCTACAGTTGCATTCACAGCTAAAAACTCAATCTAATTATCTGAATGTTGTTTTATATGTTCTTTTATTTTCCCATGTGTTACCGCATGTTATCAGTCAGTGTTGTGACAACTAGAAAAAAGGATTTGATAACAGTTTATGTTTCAAAAAATTGAACATATGTTATTTACACTCAAAGAGAGACATTAAGAATCAGCATATGAATTTCAAAAATGGTGACAATCAAAAGCTTTCAGGCATCAATTCATGCTGGATATCAGCACAGGACAAAACTCACCCATGACTCCCAGCATAAATAATGCTCCACGGCATGAATAAATGATGCCACTGAATTGTCCACTTATTTTCTTGAATTTCTACTATGCTTTTGTTTTAGCTTTTGTTTTTGTGATGTTCAGAACGGATCTGTTTATTTATTTTGTGTTTTGTCACCATTGTTGAGTAACCATTGTTCATACGCTGATTCTTAATGTGTGTGTCTAAATTATAACAAAGTTTTTTTTTTTTTTTTTGTGTTTGAACGGTCATCATTTTTTTCAGAATTTTTGCAGATTGTTTGGCAGTGCTTGTTATTTTGCTCTAGTAGCAATATTCAGTAAGAGAATAGGCTTGTCGCGATAGAAGGTGATGGCGGTTATACCGGTGTTAAGACACCATTACATCACTTGCCCACCGTGGCACCGCCCCCACCGTCGTTTAGATTTTATTAATAGTAATACACATTTTTTTTCTTCAGTTAGAGGACACTACAATTAAAACTAAACAATGCTGCTCAATGCAGCCTACTGAACGAACAAGAGTCGTGCATCACAGCAGTCTAGGTCTGCAATGCTGTGGCTGTCCCGACCAGATTTCTTTTGCCGCGGGATTAATTTCCCGAATACAACCCGTAACGGTCGGTAACTCCCGAGGTCCTTTCAGAATAGTATATCTGCGCTTTATTCTTATCAATCAGTACAGCCTGAACTCGGATCATTATGCGCGTGCGCTGCATGCACGAACCAGTGCTTCGTTTTATTTGCAGGGTCTGAGCACAGCATGTGCAACGATGCTCCCCACTGGGCAAAGTTACGTCCAGTGGATGTCTTCGCAGGCATTGAAAAGACGTCCACTGAGGAGCCAGAATGAAAGTTTTTATGACGTCTTTTTTTGACATATTTTGCACCTCTGATATAGACGTACATGCAACACCCATACATCAAGGTTAAAATCTAGTTCAAATGTGGTTAGAGGACATATTTTTGTTGGGACCAAGATCCCAACTAAAGCTAACACTGTCTACCACAATGGTGAGTTCAAATAAAACAAATACCAACATTTAAAACTCATTATTATCATTAGTAATTATCATTAAAAGCTATATGTGTCTGACAAAAATAAAGTCATTCTAATGAGTAAAGCTGGTGATGCTCTTTGTGGAGATATTTCATCCTCCTTTGCTGAGATCTTGAGAGATTTATAGTCTTTGATTTGAAGTTGACTTTACCAAATGCTTAATAATCAGTTATTTGATCATTTAATTAAACACTGTTTCAGTCACTGGCGGATCTAGGGGTGGGGCCAGAGGGGCACCAGCCCCAGCTGAAATCTGATTGGCCCCTGAAGTGCCCGTGTCCTGTCACTCATCGGGGATTTAAGTTAGCGTTAAGTCGTTTGAAATTCAACCTGTGCAGCGCAAGCTTTACATGTAAATATGAAGGTACATGGGTATAGCCCTGACTGATTTAATGGTAATTTTGGGCACCCCTGAAATAGGTCGCGTCATTGGCATTAACAGACGTTACAAAACACCGCTCATTCAAGGACGTGCATTTATTGGTGGCGCAAGAGCATAACGTACAAAACGAATGTGCACAGTTCAATTGAATAATACAATTTGCGCTAAATAACTTAATGCTGTTGAACCTACTTAACAAAGCAAACTTTTTGCTAAAATAAAAGCGTGCGGTTTCTCGGGTGGAAGTTGCGTTCGTTACTATAGCAACATTAGGTTCCAAGCGCGTTTTCTTTCAGAATCATCACTGACATGTAGACAAACTGTAGCATTTTGTTTAAAATGAAAGTGAGATAAAGATCCTCACGTCACATAGAAATGGTGTGCTACAACTGTTTGGCTGAAAATAGTGGAATACTTCAGGAAAGATAATCCAAGAGGAGAGACCATGAGCTCTGATTTATTTATTTTTTTACACACCGTATATACCATATTTTCTACATTTTCAATTATTTATAGCCTATATGAAGAGCTCTTTTCCAAAACGCTATAAATCCATTTTAATAGTTTTCATGAAAATGAATTTTTTTTACCTAGACCCATACATTTTGTTAATATTCAATTTATCATGTTAAAATGGTCTGTTGGCTCAGTCTGAACATGTTAAACAATGATTGTTAAATGAAACAACAATATTGTCCACCCTCCCGGGTCCGCACCATCACACCGAGCGAGTCTCGAACCCGGGTTACCGGCGCGGGAGGCGGGCGCTCTAACAAGGAACGCCAAAGGCTACAGCTTCTAGCGTCAGTCACTAGAGCACCTCTTTGTGAGGTCAGCAGAGTGAGGTACATTTTAAACAAGGAAATATAGTGATTTGGCATTAAACATTGATGGAGCAGTGAATAGGTTCAGTACACAGCAAAATGGTATGACGAACTCTTTTTTTTTTTTTTTTTTGGCGTTTATCGTGTTTTGGAAAAGAGCTCTTCATATTTTCTTCTTAATTTAAAATACATTTACAACAACGATTGGTTGGCTATACATTTGCGTAGATGTCCACGATCTTCTCTCCTGATAAATTTGCAGTCAAATCGTTTTCTATGTGCAGTATAGAAAGATCGGAAAATCTGTCCTGAGACATCGCAGATCCGAGCCAGTTTCTTCTCATCACTGAGATTTTTTTTTACATTAATTACAAATAATTTAGCCTTAACATACTCATTAAAATACGATAATGCAAATAAAATGAGACAATGTGAAAATATTTGTGTATTTATAGATCTGACAAAATCGTTTGGTCTTATCTGGGGGGGCAGTGCCCCCCCAGATCGTTCTAGCCTGTCCTTGGTGACCAGCAAGATTATGAAGACTGCTCAAGATTTACTTTCGGTGTACTACGAGAATCCGATGGACCAAACACAATTATTTTAGTTTTACTCTCATTGAAATTAAGAAAATTTTAAGACAAACAGGCTTTCACACCAGACAGGCAAGACGCAGTATTTCCGGACCATTAGAACTCGGTTTTAAGGGCAAATAGATGTCGTCTGCATAGCAATGGAAATACAGACCATGCTTTCTAGAAATAAAACACAATGGGAGCATATACAATGAAAAAATAATAGATGCCTAAATGGATCCCTGGGGAACCCCACATGACAAAGAATCCACCCTAGAAGAGTATTCACCAATATTAACTCCAAAACTTTGATGAGAGAAATATGATTCTAAACTATTCAAGAGCATTTCTTTTTATGCCTACACAGTGTTCCAGGCGAGTAAGCAGGATAGCATGGTCCACAGTGTCAAAAGTGCCCACAATAATTATATTCTCAAGAAATGCTTTTTTGTCCAAGACAGAATTTTCAGCCTAAACCTTTTCTTCAGCTGCCTCACTTAGTGTACAAGACATAGAGCCAGTGTCAAGCATTCCTCTCAATTGGATGTGGTCATTTACAATCACAGAAGTATAGAATAAATCATCAAAAGCCTTTATTTTCTGCATATTTTGTGCATATATCACACAAGTACCATCAGATTCTGCATGCATTCACATACTGCTGTTCCAGATCACTTATGAGGGTTTCATCGTCACCCACACATCCCCTCACCAAAAATGGGTCTAATGGTTTAACGGACCATTTCCTCCTGATGAATAGTTTACCTCCGGACTATGCTGACTTCTCCAGTTCGGGCACTCTCTCTTCCTATGTCCATGTTCAAAACAAAACAAGTACAAACCTTTTCTTCTGCAATGTACTTCTGTAGAATGATTCGTGGCTCTGCACACTTTGCAAAACTTCCTTCCCGCATTCTCATGCCTATAAGAATCTAGGTACAGAGGGGGCTTGCGTGTTTTGTTTCAGCATACGATCGAGCAAATTAATAAGGGACTGAGTGCAACTGTCACTTGTCTCAACTGATGGTGTAAGTGGCAATGCACTTTGACCTGTTGACACTTTTTGGCTCATTCCCAGCCGTTCCATCATTTAAAATTTATGCTTGGGCGTTAGCAGCTAAAGTCTACACAAAGGCAGAACGGTTATACTGTGAATTCATTTGTGCTCTTTTCAGCTTCATATTCATGAAGACTTTCTTGTATTTCAGCCGCTGTCCATTTGTCCGCAGTCTTGAACTTTAAGATGGCAGAAATTGAGTGATCGGGCAATATTTAACAATCATCATTGTCATTTCACGGTTGGGATCTTCAATATTTCGTCTCTATCTCATTTAAACACTCATCTGCTATATCGACAGCTTTATTGAGCCGAATCCCATATTCCATAGCAGTCTCTTCCGGAGCAGGTAAGGTACCATAAAAATCAGCTAGTGGCATAGAAGAATATGTCAAGACATTGAAATGCTGTTTGAGTATGTCTGTCATTTTTCATGGTATCTTCTTCAGATTTGAAATATAAACTCATGAGACATGTCACTTTCAACCCATCACATTTCTAGGTTGCTCCATGACTTATTTCATGTATTTTTGTATTAAATAAATACATATATGTTACTTTTTAGACGGAGCTTCAGTACAAATCACCTCTCTTCAGGAAGAGCAGCCGGGACCGGAAAACAACACTTAAAGGAACCACGTACCATATTCACAATACACCAGCCACTGAAAACAAACATTGCTATGAAATCATGAAATCTCAAATATACGAAATTAAAAAAAAATATTTTGAAATATAAAATATAAGAAATATAAAATAATTGATAATTACAAGGAGAGAAATTTTGAGTGAAATAACTAATATAGCTCCTGTTACAAATATATTTTTTATTTGTTGAACATCAATCAAATTGTTACTCTTAAATATGTTTGGACATTTTTTGTATTTTCTAGTTCGGGAAACAGACACAGTCTCTATAGTGTGCTATCTAGGTGAAAGAGTCTCTATGTGCTGAGAATTAACTGACTCCTGTGATGTGAGGCGGCTAGCAGACAGTCGGTTTAGCCAGTCTGTCTGCTTCCTGACCTGGGCCCCAGTTAGTCAAGTACGAACTCTAAGACTATGTTTCCATTTCATATTCCAAGAGCACTAATTATATTTCCTACTTTGATAAACACATTCTAAACTTGTAAATCATTTTAGTTGTAATTGTCTTTTTGGAGATGGTCCGAAATGAAAGTGCAGGCGAGATATTGAAACTTTTTCTTCATGACATTTGTTGTCATGACATCAGTGAGCGTGTGACGTTTGTGTTCCTGTGTGGCTCAGTGGTAGAGCATTGCGTCATCTGCGCAAATCGTTGTGTGTTCAATTCCCAGGGAACACATGTACTAATGAAAATGTATAACCTGAATGCAATTGTTAGTCGCTTTGGATAAAAGCGTCTGCTAAATGCATAAATGTTTGACATAATAGGGCAACATTTTACTGCTAATATGAGTATTTTTTTATTTTTTTTATTATTTAGTTTATGGCCATTTGACAGTGTCCAGTGTTTCCCATACATTGATTTATTTGTGGCACCCATCACAATATCAAAACTGACTGCCACAAATAGATTTTCCAAAAGGCTTGTACTTGGTTGAATAAACTGAGCACTGCACGTTTCAAAATTGAAATGCAGCACGGGTGTTTTATATGAATAACCGTCTTCTTCAGAAAAGCTTAGAAGTCATTTTAATTTCATGTTTCCTGCAATGCCTGATAAAGTAGCGCTTCTGAGCACAGAGCTTATTTGATTACAGTCATTACTGAAAAAGCACTATATCTCCCTCTCCAGCAGTGCCTCCCGCTGGCATAGAATGAACTTGCATTTGCAAGTCTGTGGGAAACACTAGTGTCAGAATAAACAAAAAGCATGCTTCATTAAACACGTTTACCAAACAAGCCAGGCTTATTTCAGTTAATCTGACTTATTTTGAACCAAATCAATTGACAATAAATCAGACTAACTGAAATAAACCTGGCTTATTTGGTAAATCTGTTTAATGAAACCGGCCCTAGAACTGTTTTGAGAAGTTGCTTAAGTTTTGAGCCATGTATTCAGATCATTCAGATTTGGACCTTGGAATGTAGACTTTGAGATCCCCTGGCCTACTGTATAGGCCTACACAGAATTACAGTATTTAAGTAGGCTATTCATGCAGACATAATCAATTATGTCTTAAGTTGAACGTTTGAGGAACTGGGCCTGTACATCAGGGCCTGTATTTATCAAGCCTCTAAGGATTACTCTCAAGAACACTGCTAAGAATTGACATGTCAGTCTTAGAGATGATTCATGACACTTAGCAGCAGGCAGCACAGAGCAGATGTGTTCTCTGACGAGCTTCTCAAAACACTTGCTGAAGATGGGGGTCAGAGCAACGGGCCTCCAGTCATTCAAGCATGTGATTTTATTTTTCTTTGGTATGGGCACAATGGTGGATTTTTTGAAGCATGAGGGAACCACAGACATAGAGAGGGACAGATTGAAAATGTCTGTAAAAACCCCGGCTAGCTGGAAAGCGCATGCTTTGAGCACACGGCCTGGTATACCATCAGGTCCCACAGCTTTACGGATGTTCACCCGTTTGAAGGATCGGGTTACATCCGCGACAGAAAGCGTGAGTGGACTGACCTCTTCTGCAGCAGCCGTGTGAGCACTCTCTGTGTGGGCGGTGTTATCAGCCTCGAACCGAGCATAAAAGGTGTTGAGCTCGTCCGCAGAGAGGCGGCAATGTTCACAGTAGCTGGTTTATTCCCTTTAAAGCCTGTGATGTTGTTGATGCCCTGCCACATGCTTCTTGGGTTGTTGTTGTTGAAATGTTCTTCATCTTTGTTTTTGTATTGTCGTTTGGCTACTTTGATGGATCTCCTGAGATCGTAACTGGCTTGTTTCCGATCGTCAGTGTTTCCGGATTTAAAGGCAGATGTCCGCGCTGACAAGGCTGATCGAACATCGCTGTTAATCCACGGTTTTTGGTTGGGGTAGATACGGATTGTTTTTGTCGGTACAACGTCCTCTATACACTTCCTGATGAAACACGTTTGTCGTCATCAGACGCTGCCCGGAACATGTCCCAGTCCACGTGATCAAAACAGTCCTGTAGTATAGCGTCCGATTGGTCCGACCAGCATTGGACTGTCCTGAGGGCATGTGCTTCAAGTTTCAGTTTCTGCCTATAAGCAGGCAGGAGCAGAACGGAGGAGTGATCTGATTTGCCGAAAGGTGGGCGGGGGAGAGACTTGTATGCGTCCCGGAAAGAAGTGTAACAATGGTCCAGTATACGATCCCCACGCGTGTTGATGGTGACGTGTTGAAAGTATTTTGGCGCTATTGTTCTGAAGTTGGCTTTATTAAAGTCCCCCGTGATAATAAAAGCTGCATCTGTGTGCGCGGTTTCCTGCTCACTTATATTCCCGTATAGTTCCCTGAGTGCCTGGTCTGTGTTGGCTTGAGGAGGAATGTAAACAGCCGTGATTATGATTGCTGTAAATTCCCTCGATAGCCAGAATGGTCGACACAGAAGTGTATGAAATTCCAGATCAGGGGAGCAGAAGGATTTAATAGAGTGTATGTTCCTTTCATTACACCATGAGTTGTTGATATAGAAACAAACACCTCCACCTCTGCTTTTTCCTGTGAGCTCCTTTGCTCTATCCGAGCGGTGCACGGAGAAGCCCGTGAGCTCGATGGCGGAGTCTGGAGCCATAGCAGACATCCAGGTTTCTGTTAGGCAAATAACACAGCAGTCCCTTGTTTCTCGTTGGTATGAGATGCGCGCCCGCAGTTCACAGAGTTTGTTATCCAGTGACTGAACGTTAGCCAGAAAAATTGTTGGGAGAGGAGGTCGGACAGCACGGCGTCTCAGTCTGACGAGAACGCCAGCTCTTTTTCCTCTTTTTCGGCATTGGCGGCGTTTCCTCAATTGCGCAACCCAGACAAAGGGCTCTGATGCGGTGTCTGTGAACAATCCACCGGCATTCAAAAACTCAAAGTCCGGTTTGCGTTGCGCGACGGAGGAACCAATGTTCAAAAGCATGTCTCTATCGTAGACAGTTATACTAACAACATCTAACATGTAAAACAACAAAAAAACAAATAAAACATACGAAAAACTGCAAAGTTTTCCCGGAGCTTGCAACACGGCGGCCATTCACGGCGCCATCTTGGATCAACATTCACTCGCATCTGAATGAACTGTCTTTCATTCAAAATGCACTGTAGAACTTGAGTGAACAGGCCATAATATCTGTAGAATCTTACATGCCAAAGGAAAACAAAAAGATTCTACTAAAAGAGTCGTAAAATTTACCAATTCCATTCTTGACGCCACTCCGTTTGGAGGACACCTTGCTTATCTCTGCAAAAGACACAGGAAGGGAGAGATTTATAGAGCCACATCCTTGAGCGACACGCACTGATGCCGCAATAGCTGACACTTTCTCGCCCAGATCAACTTAAGAACAGAATTTCAGTGTTGTTCCTGACTGGCTTACCATAAATAAACACAGAAGAAAGGATTTTCTGATTTGGAGATAAGACAGTGACCACACTCCCGGGATCTCGTGACCATTTAACGCATAATTCAATTATCTTTTTATCAACAATGGAAGAGACTTTTATGGTGAGACTTCGAGTTTGAAGATCCACAGATACACATAAAAAGTGACTTCCTGACCCCCGGTGTGCTGTTGCATATACAGGTATATTTTGTTTTTGACCTGCCACCTACTGGAAATTTATGGTACTACTCATGACATGTTTGGTTTCACTTTTGATTTATCTCTGTGAAGATTGTCTAAAACAATTTGCACCAGCAATGTACATTGAGCGGATGATTTCTTCGTTTGAGCCTTAGATATATATGTCCTTTTACAGTTAAAAATAACCAGTAAAGTCACTAAGGTCACAAAACTGCTTTCTGGAGTTTTCTTTGTTCGCTATCGGTTAACCCTTTGCTTAAGTAACGCATTGGTGAGAACAGAAGAGTAAAAGGACATTGACACACCGGGTGAAGACAACAGAATCACACTGCCATTATTACGTTGCATTATACAGCTCATCAGAAGCTAGTGAAGTATGGAGTCACACAGTGAGGAGAAAGATGCATCTCAAGCCTTTGAAATGAGATCACAAGCTTCAAGCTCAAAGTCATCTCAAAGATCAAGTAGGTCATCGGCCAGCGTGGCAGCGACTCGGACGAGAGCTAAAGCAGAAGCAGCGAGAGCTAAAGCATCTTTTGCGGAAAAAGAGGTAGCTATGATGAGGAAGAAAGCAGAGGTGGAAGCAGATCTATTTGTGCTTCAATCTCAAAAGGAAGCAACTGCAGTATCTGCCGAAGCAGCGATTTATGAGACAGCAGCCAACATTGGGGAGGGAAATATAGACTAATTGGTTAGTGAGACACTCAGTTCGAACCCAGCATACCAAGGAGTATGTTCAGAAGCATGCAATTGAACAACATCAACAGCAGTTTGTTGATATTCACTCGACGAGGGATACTTTCAACAGTTAACAGTCTCTACGATCCTTTGGGATTTGTTGCTCCGGTTACCATGCAGGGTAAAGCCTTAGTAAGATAACTGACTTCAAACCAGTTTGACTGAGACACACCACTCCCACCGGATAAGGAGGCCAAATGGAATGCATGGACATATTCTTTAACCGATCTCAGAGAAGTCAAGATTCGCAGACCCTATGTCCCACGCTTCCAAAAAAGAGGTGATCATTTATTCTGATGCTTCCACAGTGGCCATAGCAGCGGTTGCCTATCTCAGAGTTGTCACTGTGGATGGTCAGTGTCATGTTGGGTTTATCATGGCTAAATCAAAGTTGGCACCATACCCGGCTAACACGGTGCCGTGGCTAGAGCTGTGTGCAGCAGTTCTAGCTGTTGAGCTAGCAGAACTGATTACAAAAGAGTTGGATCTTGAACTGACTGCAGTCAAATTCTACACTGACAGTAAAATTGTGTTAGGGTACATCTAGATTACATCTCGACGATTCTATGTGTATGTTGCAAACCGAGTGGCACAAATCAAGTTCCACAAAACCAGAGCAGTGGTATTATGCTGGTTCTGGTCTGAACCCAGCAGATATTGGTACTAAAGTCATGCCAGCAATCAACCTTCCTCACACTAATTGGTTCTCTGGTCCAGAATTCCTAGAACAACCTTTTCTTGGGGAAACGGCTAAGGATGAATTATTCGAGCTTGTAGAGCCAGAGAAGGACCAGGAGATCCGTCCTCAAGCGGCAACATTGGTCACTAATGTGACAGAACAGTCTCTAGGATCACACCGGTTTGAGCATTTCTCAAAATGGAGATTCCTTGTAAGAAGCGTAGCCAAGCTTGTCCATGTTGCAAAATCACTTTCTGAAAAGAGACATACAGGTGATTGCAAAGGCTGGCACTGCTGATGATCACTGCTGATGATCACAGCGCCAATTTCCGGTGGCGCTGCTGAGTTCAGACGCCTGTGAATTAGCTCCGCTCAGAACTGTGCTTTTTATGTGTTTTTACAAATTTTTTACTTCTCTTTTTGATACGTGTATCGTCTGCAATGATTATGTATGACAGAAGAACACTTTTGGACATTGGGCAGCGCTACACTAACCTGATTCAGGACACTTTATCCACGGACCCAGCGTGGTCATTGGAGATACTTCGGAACAACGAGTTGAACAATGACCACCTGAATAACCGCAGGATGCGAAGGAAACACCGCGGGAGACGCGCTGGAATACGCAACAGACTGAGGAAAAGGGCTCACAGTCCTCCTCTACCGAGTATTCTGCTCGCTAATGTACAATTCTTGGAGAATAAGATGGATGATCTTAGAGCCAGGATAAGTTTCAATGGGACATTAGGGACTGTAACATCTTTGTTTGACCGAAACATGGCTCACGCCGACGGTCCCGGACACCGCTGTTAACTTCTCTGTTTTACAGATGGACAGAACAATCGAGGCCGGAAAAAACAAAGGTGGTGGAGTGTGTTTCATGATTAACAGGAAATGGTGTGACCCCAGGAATATCTCCATTCTGTCGCGTTCCTGCTCGCCGCATCTAGAACACCTCTCCATTATCTGCCACCCATTCTACCTGCACGGGGAATTTTCATCAATCGTTATTACTTCTGTCTACATCCCACCACAGGCTGACACTAGCTTGGCTTTGTACAAACTCCACGATGAGCTCAGCGGATATAACAACAAACATCCTGATGCTGCCTTCATCATCGCCGGGACTTTAACAAAGCCAACCTCAAGAAAGTCTAACTTTCATCAGCATATATCCTGTCCAACCAGAGGACTGAATACACTCGATCATTGCTACACTCCGCTCAAAATGCCTACAAAGCCCACTCACTGCCGGCTTTTGGCAAATCAGATCATGCCGCCATTTTCCTCACCGAATACAAACAAAGGATCGTTCATGAACCGCCGGTGGAGAGGGAAGTGACGCTGGTCCTCCCACTCTGAAGCTATGCTACAGGCGTCTCTTGATGACGCCGACTGGGACATGTTCGGGCGAGTTCATCTGGCGTCAGCCAGAATTAACGGATGTAGCATTAAGCTTCGTAAACACGCTAACCGAACAGGCCACTGAAACTGTAACAATAAGGACATTTTCAAATCAGAAACCGTGGGTGGACAGATCAATCCGTGACGCGGTTAACCATCGTACTGCCGCATACAACGCCGGTCTGTTGTCAGGAAACATGAGCGAGTATAAAGGTTCATGCTACGCTCTCCGGCATGCAATAAGAGCCGCTAAGCACCGGTACAGGGAGAAAATTTAGTCACATTTCCAGCTCAATGACTCTCGACGCATGTGGCAGGGACTGAAGACCATATGTTCCTCTGGAAATAACTCCTCCGCAGAGGTGAGAGCAGATCCGTTGCTGGCCGAAGAACTAAACACCTTCTACGGCCGCTTTGAATGTAACGTTAATGGCGGCGGCGCGACTCTGCCGAGCAGCGCGTCAGAAAGCAGCAGACAGAGCAGCGATGATTATGCTATCACCTTTTCAGAGGACGACGTTCGGAGGGAACTAAGGAGAGTGAACGTCAGGAAAGCAGCAGGACCTGATGGGATTACTGGCCGCGTTCTGAGGTCCTGTGCTGATCAGCTTGCTGGTTTGTTTACTTCCATCTTTAATGAGTCCCTACCTCTGTTGTTCCCACCTCCTTTAAAAAACGTTATAATCCCTGTGCCTAAGAACAGTAAACCCTCTTGCCTGAATGACTATTGTCCAGTTGCCCTCACATCGACAGTCATGAAGGTTTTTGAGAGACTTTTAAAGAAACACATTTGCTCCTCCATCCCTGCTACCTTGGACCCTCTTCAGTTTGCCTATTGGCCAAATAGGTCTACTGATGATGCCATCTCCCAGGTCCTGCACTCCTCCCTCACTCACATCGGCAGCAAGAATGGCAACTATGTCAGGCTGTTATTCATTGACTATAGCTCAGCTTTCAACACTATAGTCCCCACCAAGCTAGCTGTCAAACTCTCAGACCTCGGCCTAAACACTTCACTCTGTGACTGGATTCAAGATTTCCTCACCGCCAGACCACAAGTGGTGAAAGTCGGCCAGTTCACCTCCAACTCCATCACCCTGAACATAGGAGGCTCAGGGCTGTGTCCTGAGCCCCCTGCTCTACTTTCTCTACACACACGACTGCGTGTCCTCTTGCAGCTCCACTTCTATTGTCAAATTTGCGGACGATACTGTGGTTCTGGCCCTCATTAACAACGATGACGAGGCCGCATACTTGGATGAGGTGGAGAGACTCACATCATGGTGCCAGGACAACTGTCTCTCTCTGAACGTGAGCAAAACTAAAGAGCTGATTGTAGACTTCAGGAAGAGACAGCAGCGGCCCTACACCCCTCTTATGATCAGTGTGACCCCTGTGGAGAGGGTGAGTAGCTTCAAGTACCTCGGTGTAAACATCTCCGAGGACCTGACATGGACTACACACATTCAGACTCAGGTTAAGAAAGCCAGGCAAAGACTGTACCATCTGTGACAGCTGAGGAAATTTAGGGTCTCACCAGCTATCCTGAAAACGTTCTATTCAGGGGCCATAGAAAGCGTATTGACTCAGTGCATCTCAGTGTGGTATGGTAATTCCTCAAACCAGGACTGCAAAGCTCTGCAGAGAGTCGTGCGTTTAGCTGAATGCATCTCAGGGTCTGCTCTTCCCTCTCTGCAGGTCACCTACCTCAAACGCTGCAAAAGCAGAGCTGCTAAAATCATCAAAGACTCAACTCACCCCGGTAACCATCTTTTCCGTTTACTGCCATCTGGCAAGCGCTTCCAGGAGCATGATGGCAAAACTGAAAGACTGAGGAGGAGCTTCTACCCTCAGGCCATCAGGCTCCTGAACACAAACCCAGTCTCATAATTACCTACAAGATTGTTACTGGAACACATCCATACTCTCATCACACGTATTTTTGTGTACATACCCTGAACAACCCGTCTGCACATCCATCCTATTCATATCACTATTTATTAAGTCCCAGTACACTGTTTTTGCACATCCTATTGTTTTTGCACATCCTATTGTTTTGCACATCTTATTGTTTTGCACTTTTATATTGCACATTTTACTCTTATTTCTCTTTTTTTAATCATATATATGCTCTTGTGTTGTGTTACCTTTATATAATTCTTATTTTTTATTCTTCTCCACTGTCCACTGAGCGGACCTGATTTGATTACATTTCACTTCTAGTTATACCCTGTATAATTTATTATGTGACAAATAAAGAAACCTTGAAACCAACCTTGACCTTGCTGCCAAAACAGTCTCCAGTCTGAGCTCACACAAGCAAAAACTATTGTTATATGGTGTGTGCAGCAAGAACACTATAAAGATGAACTCAAATGATTGAGTAAGGGAGAAGAAATCTCACAACAAAGCTCTCTGAAGAAACTAGCTCCCTTTGTAGATGGAGAAGGACTGATTCGAGTTGGAGGTCGCTTACAGTCGGCGGAACTGTCAGAACAGGAGAAACACCCGTTAATAATCCCAGCAAGACAACGTGTAGCCACATTATTGGTCAGATACTACCATGATCGGGTTGCAAACCAAAGACGATATCTGACCGCTGGAGCACTACGTTCGGCAGGTCTCTGGATTGTAAAAGGAACAAAGCTAAGTAACACTGTGATTAATCAGTGTGTTACTTGCAGGAAGTTAAGAGGAAGACTCGAAGAACAAAGAATGTCAGACCTACCCATGGATAGAGTGACAGTAGATCCACCATTCACTCACGTGGGCCTAGATGTGTTTGGGCCATGGAGCATAACGTCACGCGTACCAGAGGGAAAGTGCTGACAGCAAAAGATGGGTTGTCATCTTCTCCTGCTTAAGTACAAGGGCTGTCCATCTGGAAGTCATCGAGTCCATGTCAACTTCCAGCTTCATTAATGCCCTCAGACGGTTCTCGGTGTTTCGTGGACGGTTAAACACTTTAGATCCAACAGAGGAACAAATTTAATTGGCGCCTGTCGAGAACTGAACATCAATACTGATGATCCAGAGCTCAAGGTGTACTTGCAGGAGCAAGGTTGTACATGGTGATTTAATGCCCCACTCTTCTAATATGGGAGGAGCTTAGGAAAGGATGATCAACACTGCATAACGCATTCTTGATGCACTGTTGTTAAAAACAGCCTTTATCGTCTTACCCATGAATTCTTGACTACTCTCGGGTCTGAAGTCATGGCAATAATGAATGCTATACCTTTACTTCCTATTTCTTCTGATCCCGACACACTGAAATTTCTGTCTCCTTCAATGCTTCTCACACAAAAGGCTAGTACTGTAGTAAATTCTCAATAAAACATTTTTTATTGATATATTTCACTGTTTCTGTTGTCAGACAACGGAATGAATATGAAATAGAGACTGAAAAGAGATCCATTAAGACTATAGAACCATCTCTCCCTTCCAATATGTTAATCTTCACAAAAATCATGATAATCGAGCCATCGTCTGATGAAACCACATACACATAACATAAAGGCAATAGCTGTGCTGTGATTTCGGCTATACTTGCATGTAAAATTAGATAAGCAACATAATATCATGTTTGACTGAGAGCAATGCACCTTAGCTGCTGCGTGCTGAACCGAGCTAATGCACAGAGAGAGAGTGAGAGAGAGTTGTGTGCGCGCTGAACCGAGCTGACACACACAGAGAGAGAGCGAGAAAGAGGTGTGTGCGGGCTGAACCGAGCTGATACACAGAGAGAGAGCGAGACAGAGGTGTGTGCGCCTGGGACAGCAAGACCTCACGCGGCAGTACCAGCGATTCTCAGAAACTAAATAAGGTTTGGGCGCATTTTTGAAGGGAAAAAAATGCTAAAGGGGTCTGCAATGTTGCTAACTTGGCAACACTGTGCATATCCATTTCTCCAACTACGGGTCGGGCCACGGGTCAAACAGAAAATACGCGCTGCGTTAATCGCATGTTAATAAAATGAGTACTGTTAAAATGAATTTGCGTTAATGCATTATTAACGCGTTAACTTCTACAGCACTAATTAATATATATTGTCTCTTGAGTATATTGCTTTAATAGCAGCAACAATTATTGATTGTCTTTGGAAATCCTTTATTCAAGTTTGAGTCTTTTCAGTATGCACAAGAAGAGGAAAAAGGCACGTTCCTATGGAATGCCAGAGGACAAAAGGGCTTTCCGGGGGTCAGGAATTCACTTTGGGTCTGTATCTGTGGAGCTTCAAGCTCGGACGTCTCCTTATAAAACAGTCTTCCCTTGTTGATAAAATAATTGAATTATGCATTAAAACAGCCAGGAGATTACGGGAGTGTCTTTCGCTGGAACGTGTCCAGATACAATGCTCTTTGTACTGATGTTTATTCGAGTTTATTTATGGCAAGCCAGTCAGGAACAACATCCAGATGTTCTCTTCAAATATATAATTGGTTTTATGGGTCTCATGAGATGATAAGACGATTGTCCTCTAACCAGGGAGGCGTCATTAGGCTTGGTTGATTTTATGACTCGCACATGTCCAAGAAAATAATCTCGTATTCCTTTGATATGTGAGATTCTGTGGTTATGTGGGTCTGTTCATTAAGGTTCTACCTCCCCCTTTGCTCATGAGGTTCCCATTGTGAACGTCGGCGGGCACTGGAACAAGAGGCAGATAGAACAAGCACACACAAGACACAAACAACATTTCCATCACTGACTGAACTGACTGACTGGTGTAGGCTAATTTGGGAATGAACAGGTTAGAAACTTGAGAAGATGTAGGGATGCATTGTTTAGTATTATTTCTAATTGGGTCATTTTGATTGGTTTAATTGTCAGGGGTTCGACAAGACAGTATAGGCGTGCTCTCAATCAGGTTGGTTAAGTTCTCAGGTTCTACATTATCACATTTTTTTTCTGGCTTCAGTCTAGTGCAAGTTTAAGTGCCAAAAAAGATCCTGTAATAATAATTTAAGCTGTCTGCCCTGTGATATGAATCTCTTACTTACATCACGGTACATCTGCACTCTCTTGTTTATTATGAGAGAATTCATGAGAGTGCGGAATTCAGTCAGCGAGTGCATGCACTCAACAAAACTTGTTTCAGCGATGACTAATCTGAATGCCTCTGATTGGCCATTGCATTCATAAGCCCAACAGAATCATGTGTGGTTGGTTTTAATAATCAAAATTGTAAAAAAAAATGTGTCAAAAGAAATATGAAGCAGATCACCACTTTTAATTATCACTTTATTCACAACAGCAGTAATACATTTAGCTTATTTGTGTGGCCGTTCGAGTGATACGATGTACATTTAATTTACGGGACCTATTTAGTCTACTAAGCAAAAATGCATTGGCTGGTTGTTTCCCCACTCTGGATTAAAAATGAAAGCTGCGCAAGTGTATTTTCAAATGCCAATCACATTTTTTTTGTATTATATGATTTATTGTTGTTATTGAAATCACACAGATGTAAAATGCAGAACATTAATTATGTACATCCCTAATCCGTCCCAATACCTACACTTAACAATTGTTACGGTCAAAGCTTGGTTGTCCCTATTTTGTGGGTATTGGTATGTATTTTTTGTCCCCTCTGTTGTACTGATGTGGTATATTCTGTTCCTCCGAGGTTGAGCTCCGCCCCTACACACCTGCGGCTTGTTCAGTGATGACCCTCTGGGCCGAATATAAGGTGGAAGTTGCGGTTGTGTTGGTGGCTCTCCCCGTTGCAGCGCGTGTCCTGCCACAGTTACTACCACGCTCTTCAATGAGCATGATTCGCACTTGTCCAGAAGCTCCTTTCGTCCGGCCTCCATTGATGGATGCAGCCAGCGAGCTTTGTGCGTGTCTTGTGGTCAAGCATAGGCTACCGGTGAAAAGCGGTGCTTACTGTGCATTTGATCTGTGTTTGATGTGTGTATGTGCGTGTTGATCTATGTTTTGTTTACTTTATAAGTTGATTTAATTCTTCATTGTATCTGTTGCCGGCTGATTAAATGTGACTCGCGAGATGTTTGACCGTTAATAAATGGTTAAAGTGACGTTCTGCCTCGCCTGTCCTTTTATGTTACTAAACCCCTTCCACAACGAGCATTTTAGAAGACAATTAAGCAGCAAATGAGGTAAAAGTCATGGTTAATGGTTTGTTAATAGTGAGAACAGGACCTTACAATAAAGTGTGACATAAACAAAAAAAAAAACACTCTGGTTGACCAGTTAATCACAGAAAGACAAACACATTACACTCAGAACTGCAGACAGATTAGAATCTCCAATCCACGTGATCTGCATGTCCTCAGACTGTGAGGGAAATGGTATTACCTATAGAAAACCCACAGCAACATGGGGAGAACATATCAACTTTTTATGATTTACAATGTTTGAACAGTAAAATCATATAAGTTACATTTCTGTATAGAATTTCCTTGTGCATGACCCTAAGCAGTGTTCCCTGTGAGCCTTGTCATTGTGGTTCTCAATCAATTATGATATTTATTTTGGTTTCTGAATAGACAGGAATGAGTACAACTATATCTGGAATATATCTAAGAAAAAAACCATAGTGTTGATTTAAAATTTTGACTAGCTGTATTAAATCAACAGAGTAAAAAATAAAAAAATAAAATTCCATTATGGGGTGAAAATACAAAATATACTTTTCTCATGTTGGGTGCCTTTGACAATGTCCATGTATAAGAATGCTCCCAAAAATATGAAGGTATTGCTATATACACCAAACAAAATTATAAATCAAAATTATATGTGGCCAGCATAAGGCACACTTGTGCAATAATCAAGCTGTCTAATCAGCATATTGATATGCCACGCCTGTGAGTTGGATGGATTACCTCAGCAAAGGAGAAGTGCTCACTAACACAGGTTAAGACAGATTAATTAAAAATATTTTAGACTAAAAGGCCTTTTGTGTACATAGAAAAAGTCTTAGATCTTTGAATTCATCTCATGAAAAATGGGGGCAAAAACAAAAGTCAAGTCAAGTCACCTTTATTTATATAGCGCCTTTAACAATACAAATTGTAACAAAGCACTGCACAATATCAAAATAGGCAAATTTTGTCAATAATGTAAAATGACAGGATTTAACACTCAATTATGAGTGCATTTCATTATTGAATTTAGTAATGGCATTGTCCAGCTTAGTTCAGTTTAAATAATATCTGTGCAATCAAGTCGATGATTGTGCTGCAAGTGAAGTGTCCCCAACTGAGCAAGCCAGAGGCGACAGCAGCAAGGAACGAAAACTCCATCGGTGACAGAATGGAGAAAAAAACCTTGGGAGAAACCAGGCTCAGTCGGGGGGCCAGTTCCCCTCCGGCCAGACGAATCAGTAGTTTGTTCCAACTGCAGCAAAGTCAGTGTAAGTGGTCCACTGGTTCCAGGGGTCTTTCCCCGATGGATGTCTAGGTGACGAGGTCCTCACTGGAGATCTGTCTCTGGGACTCATCTCGGAGGTCCTCGGAGGGGTTGTCATCGTCTCTTCTCAGGTGTTCGGTCATCTCTATCGTTTAAGGGTAGGATCCAGACTGAAAGTGTTGCATTTATAATTTTGTTCAGTGTAATTATACATTTTTACAGATAAATGACTTAGGTAAACAAAGTGTCTCATTAAGCTAAACATAAAGGCCCGGTTTCATAGACAGGGTTTAGTCTAAACCAGGATTAGGCCATTGTTCAATTCATAGTTCAAGACATTTTAGTAATTTTTATATATGTGCCTTAGAAAAAGCATTAGGCCTACTGGTGTGCATCTTGAGACAAAACAAAGGCACTGATATATTTTAAGATCCGTCAATGCAAGTTTATTTCAGTTGAAACAGCTCAGACTTTTATTTTAGTATAGGACTAGGCTTAAGCCTTTTCTGTGAAACCAGGGGTTAACATTTTCCTTACTGGTCATTTAAATAAAAGTTAATACCTTCAAATGTTCTGTTAAGTTGTTTCTTAGCAAAAACAGGCATAGTGTAGAGCTTTCAAAATGTTTTGATTTGTTGTGCAACAAAATTAATATTGTGATGGAATTTTTACTTATGTGTATAAATCAAACAGTGAAACATAGATTCAAGATGTGTGCATTATATGTTTTCTCACTCATAGTAAGAAAAGCATTCTTTGTGTGATTTACTATGAGAGGTAAGGAAAAGCAGATGGTTAAAGGGTCATCATGGGGGCATTTGCAACTTATAGCCTGGGGGTCAGGGGGCATTTGCCTGCCCTTTTCTGTATAACCATTAATAGATAAACAACCTGGTATCTCTCCTGTAGGGGAGGGAAGAAATAGGGCCTTGAGGGAAAAGGACTATAAAAACAGATTGGCACTGCTTTTCCTTATCGCTCCTGACTGACTCACAGCTGTGTGTTGGTGACGAGGGATCTTCTCTTGCAGGGGAATAAATACTTTATTACTATAATTTGGACTCAGAGTTGTCTCTTACTCGGTGATGATGTTTGTTTGAAAGAAATTGCCACAACAATTTGGTGTCAGACAGTGGAATTCCTTGGACGTGACTTCTGGACCTGACAGCGGACGGAGGCTGATCACCTTGGAGCTGAAAGTTCCAACCCTACCTCGCAAAAAGATTCAGAGACGAGGGACCGTTTCCGCTGTTGGGACCGGAGGGATCGACCACTGGAATCAAAAAAAGAACCCAGGTGGCACAAAACGACATCTCTGGTAAGAGTCAATTAAATTCAGTTTAATTAGGGGGGAAAGAGTGAAATTGAACCATATTGGCTGAAAACTGTTTCTGTGGTAGAGTAATCTGGGCACGAACGTCCAGATAGGCAACCTGAGATTAACTTGAGATCTGTACGGATCAAGAGGGTTTCAAACAGGTACCGAGGTTAATTGGGGTTAGAAAAAATCTAAAGATTTTGACAATTAAGAGGGCACTGATAGTGCAACCCGATCCGATTGCGGGATAAGAGAAAATCGGATCTGCTGGAGACGTCTAGCAGATTAAAGAGACGCGCGTGAGTAAATCCACAGAAAGCAGAAAACAGCCAGTATGGGGATGTCTCAGAGCAAGCTTGTGAAATATGATACACCGGTGTACTACCAATTGAAAAAATATTATGGTCAGAAATGTATGCAAGATATTGAAAAATTAATCAAGCATCATGATTTTCCCAAAGAGTGAACATTGAGCCTCACAAGACTTAAAGTGGTGAGGGACTCAGTTGAACAAAGTAGCGACAAACAACCAGATTGTTGTTGCAAATGTGTTAAACATGTATGTAAAAATGTGAACAAACAGTAGATTGTTGGCTCAAGGAAGCAGATAAAAGAGAAAGAAAACAAATGCAGAAAGAGTTATGGAAAGTGTGAAAGTGGATCTGTATGTGTGTCTGCACCACCAGAACCGACTAACCCACAGTATGTTTGTGTTTCCCCATGAAAATACGGTGAGGACCACCAGAGTACAAAACACACATCTACCCAATGGCTCAGCTGAGTGCACTGAAATTCTACCCAACCTCGACTGTTCTCCGGCAAGACAACCGCAGCTGAGCGAGGCGAGGAGGCAACGCAAGCAGCGCAGACAGCCGAAGCAGGACGCAACGCAAGCAGGCGGGCGGCTGACAACCACATTAGCGCCAGCACGCCGAGGAACAACTGCTGACAAAGAAGGACAAAGCGCAAGGTGAAGGGGAGAGAGATGCAGCTGGCTGTTGTACAGATTAAAGCGGGCACGAGCGCACCACCAGCAAAGCAAAGCTGGACTAACAAGAAGAAAAGAGGGTATCAAGGGAAGTGGAAATGTGGGCTGTGCGTGAGTAACGAACATGAATTTTCTAGCTGCACGAAGTGCAGGTTGTGCAAGAACGATGGACACTGGGCACAGGATTGTCCAGAGGCGCGTAAGGCGGATTGAAACGAGAGGAACGGAGAACAGGAGAGGAGAGGGCGGGTGACAGGCATTCAGCCAGCTACGAAAAAGGGAAGTAAAAATGTATTGACACACACACACAACACGCTCACATACACTGATTCAAATACTGCTCTTTGCAATGAAGAAATGCTTGCAAACCCTTTATGTGTGATTGTTGAATGTTTGAATAAGGCTATTTGCAATGAAGAAATGCTTGCAAACCGTTTATGTGTGACTGCTGAAGTTTTGAATAATGCTGTTACTGATGAATGTCTGAGAATGTACAAAAGTTTAGGGTTTTTAAGGCTACCGAGATATCCCATGTTAGTTGACGGGATAATGATAGACTTTATGGTTGATTCGGGAGCGGCGCGATCCACCATAAGACCATGTGACTTGCCATGTGAACCAGGAATGAAGGATTTAGTGTTTGAAAGCACGTCCGCGTCAGGGCATATCATTTCAGAAAATTATACTGTGCCGTTGAAATGTGAGACGGAGGGGGGCAGGGTTCCGTTAATGGCCAGGGATCTAATGTGTAAATTAAATCTGAAACTCACTGCTGGGCCGTTTGGGATAGAGATAGAAGAGGAACAGCAGATGAGTTGTGCAAAATTTGAGCCACAGTGGGCTTACGAGTGGCAGATAACGGATTCTGATTGGGCACAAAAGATTTTGAAATGGGCAAAAGATCGAACAGTATCAGCTAACACAGAAAGTATGTTGCCTGACAGATTGCAGACAATAAGTTTTAATAAGATTTTCTGGAATGAAAATGTGTGCTTTCAGCTTTGTCAGACAATGCAGCTGTATTTGATAAGATTTTCTGGAATGAAAATGTTTTAGGCCTGTCTATTCACGGATTGGGCTGAAAAGCCAAATGCAGAAATACAGTGAAAATGCAGCTGTTTTTATGGAGGAATGTGAGTTTGAGGTTGCACAGAGAATTGTGGCCACCGACGACAATGGAGAAGCATGAGCACGGATCTATTTGTGACAGACATTAATCTAGAAATACCTTCAAAATTGTGGGCAAAACACAAATATGATGTTGGGTTGATTAAAGGTTGTGAACCAGTTGTAATCACTCCAAAGTCTGATTACAGACCATGTCAATCGCAATGTCCCTGAAGAAGGAGGCATTGCGAGGGATAAACGGTTTTTGAGTCTCTCCTGAAGGAGGGAGTAATCATTTCGTGTCATGATTCTCCAGTGCGAACTCCTATTTTCCCGTGAAGAAAATAACATCTAACACAGGCGAACCAGTCACGTGGCGAATCGTTCAGGATCTGCAGGCTGTAAACTCAGCCGTTATTGCAGAGCTGCCCGCACCTAATCCGTGCACAATTTTGTCACAAATTCGCGCAAAAATGCAATGTATTTCACTGTGGTTGATTTGGCCAACGCTACTTTAGCGTCCCAGTGGAAGAAAAAGTCAGTTTTGATTTGTGTTTGATTTTGACAACAAAGGGTACACGTTTACCAGGTTGTGTCAGGGTTATTATGTAGTCTCCGACGATTTACAATGAAGCGCACAGACGGAGCCTTGAACCGTTAACTCTATCGAGCGGAATGGCGCTATTGCAGTATGTAGATGATTTATTGATTTGTGCACGAGATGAGGTTACGTGCGTGGCTGACACTGTAACTCTCTTGCACCACCTGGCGCGGGAGGGTCACAAGGTCAGTCTGACCAAGCTGCAGATTGTGAAGCAGGAAATAACTTTTTTGGGCCACACTATAACACCAAACAGTAAAGCTATCTCTGAGAAACGGATAAAAGCTATCAGAGATGTCCCAAGACCAATAACAAAGAAACAATTGTTATCATTCTTGGGAATGTGTGCATATTGAATGAACGTTTATTCCAAATTATGCATTTCTTGAAAAGCCCTTGAGAGCCCTGACAACAGGGAAAGGGCTGAGGTCATGTGACAAGATTTATTGGCCCACAGAAGCGCAGGAGGCGTTTGCGAACATGAAACTGCAGCTGGCTCAGGCTCCAACGTTGGGCCTCCCTGTGATTGAAAGGCCTTTTTATACAGATGGTAGACGTAAAACATGGATTTATGAGTTCGGTGCTCTTGCAGACCCATGGGGACAGATTACGACCAGTCGCATATTTTTCAACGAAGCTTGATGCAGTGGCAGCAGGCTTGCCACACTGCCTGAGAGCTGTGGCAGCTGCTGAGCTGGCTGTGCTGGCTTCAAGGAATTTGTGGGGTATTCTGATTTGACTTTGATGGTCCCACACGCGGTCTCCATGATTTTGCAAGAACAGAGAACGTCACATTTATCAACAGCTCGATGGCTGAGGTATCACACGATTTTGCTTGACATGCCAAATGTAACGGTGAAAAGATACACAACTTTGAATCCTGCCACACTCCTCCCTACAGAGGAGGATGGGGAGGAACACCATTGTTGTCTATCAGTGTTGGAACAGGTGTGTACACCACGTCCAGACCTGTTGGACACACCTTTAGAGAACTGTGACAATGTCCTCTTTGTGGATGGGTCCAAAGATCCACAAACAGGCTTGAATAAGGTTGGTTTCATGGTGACCACTGAATTTGAAGTCGTGAAAGTCTGGCAAATTGCCATCAAATTATTCGGCTCAGGGAGCTGAATTGGTTGCTTGACAGAGTGTAAACTTATGGCAGACAAATGTGTGACAATTTACACAGACTCGCTGCTATGCTTTGGGGTCACGACGACTTTGGCGCACTGTGGAAGCACAGACATTTTTTGAAGTCGGATGGACATCCGATATTAAACGCATCGCTTGTGTCTAAGCTTTTGGAGGCCATTCTTTTACCAGACAAGGTCGCGATCTGTAAATGCGCAGCACACTAACGATACAAGTTTTATCTCCACAGGAAACGCGAGAGCAGACGGCGGCAGGCGCGCAGCACAGGAGACAAAAGAAACGACTTGTGCTTTAGTATCTGTGACTAACCCTGATATTTCTTGCTTACAAAGTATGCAGACTTTTTCCACAGGAGCAGAAAACAACAATGGAGGTCGCCTGGCTGCAGCCTCAAGGGGTGTATGGATGAGTGTTGATGACATTCCTTGTTTGCCCAAACACTTCTTTCAGCATTATATAAGTTGACACATGGGTTGGATCATGTGTCAAAGGGGAGTAAGGATAATGCAGATGAAGGAATTATGGTTTACAAAGGGGTTTACAGTGGTTGCTGAAAATATTTGCAAAAGATGTGTCACTTGTAACACACACAATGTGGCTAGGGAATAAAACACCCTTGGCATCTCAACCAGCCCTGGCAGGCCCATTTGAATATCTAATGATGGATTTCATCGAATTAAACCCTTGTGGGAAACAGAAACACTGTCTGGTGATGGTTGACATGTGGTCAAAATGGGTTGAGGCCTTCCCAACCTCGAAACAAGATTCGGCAGCAGTGGCAAAGGCCCTGTTAACCGAGATTGTTCCGAGATGGGGAATTCCAAGAAAAATCAGTTCTGACAATGGCAGACACTTTGTCAATGATGCAATAAAGCAGGTGGGTCAGTTCTTGGGAATTGACTTGAGAACACACTGCAGCTACGCGCCCTCATCAGGAGGGGCAGTAGAGAGACAGAACCAGACAATTAAGAACAAATTAGCAAAATGCTGTGAAGAGACGGGTCTGACTTGGCTTAAAGCCCTCCCAATTGTACTGATGTACATGAGAATGAGAAAAAGAGTGAAAACAAACCTGAGCCCATTTGAAATTTTGTTTGGTAGGCCACCATTCATGGGCATAGAAGGGGGTAAACAAAGGCTGCCATCAACGAATGTGTGTGAGAATGACATGTTGAATTACTGCAAGGAAATGTCTTGTCTGTTATCGAATATTTCTGTGCAGGTAAAAGCTGCCCAAGGGAAGGTTGCTGAGACATTCCTACACGAGGTCAGACCTGGTGATTTCATGGTGATTCGTGATCACAGGAGAAAGAGCTGGAAATCGAAAAGGTGGCTTGGGCCTTTCCAGGTGCTTCTGGTGACACACACGGCGGTGAAGGTCGCAGAGAGGGCTACGTGGGTTCACGTAAACCATTGCAGGAGGGTGCCGCCCATTGCGGAGGCGGAGCAATCGCTGGAGGAGGTTCAACGCGAGTGTCAATAAATGCTAAGATCCAGTTTGAAAAGCCCTTGCATTGCAGCTGTGTGTTTAGGCGGAACCAGATATCAGCAGCAAGGAGGGGACTGAAGGGAGGAGGCAACTTTGATTGCGCAAACGGAATCCGGGTGGACATCGTGATCAACAGAACAGATAAGACTCTTAGGGCTTCAAAACAGTACTTTCTCACATTCTCTGGTCATAACAGCACCTTTGATTCAGAGTAACTGAGAGAATGGAGCGTCCAAGGCCGTGGCACCCATTCAGAATGCCAGGAATGTGTGGCCTGTCTAAGACCATATGTATAATGACTTTGTTGTCAGTAACAATTTGCTTGGTAATACTACACTTCACAACAGGTCTGAAGGTGATACCAACAGGAGATCAGACCAAAAAATATGATGACACAAGTAGCGGAAGTTACAGTGAAAGGGGTAATTGAGTTGTGATGTTTTTATTTTATTTTAATTTTCTTCCTGAGAATGATTGATAAATTGATATGTTTATTTCCTACTATGAACTATACTTTTCCTTGTTTATACTATGGTGACTGAGGGTTCGGTTTAGGCCGAGGGTGCAACAGCAGTGCCTGTCCATTCAGCCCGGCTATAGAATAAAGTCTTTACTTTGCTTGCTAAAACATTTAGGGTCTGTCCCAACAAAAACAGCCTAAGCATTTTCTCAAATTTTCAAAAACTTACTTCACAGATTCAAGAAGAGTGATCATTTATGTGAAAATCAGAGATGAAGAGTATAAGTGTGATTTAATGGCTTGAACTTGTATTTATTATTATTATTTACTATTATTATTACAATGTTTGATTAATCAGTTATCAGAGAATGATAAAAAGAGAGGAATTGTGATGGAATTTTTACTTATGTGTATAAATCAAACAGTGAAACATAGATTCAAGATGTGTGCATTATATGTTTTCTCACTCATAGTTAGAAAAGCATTCTTTGTGTGATTTACTATGGGAGAGGTAAGGAAAAGCAGATGGTTAAAGGGTCATCATGGGGGTGTGGCGAGGGGGGCGTGGTTCAGCGAAGTCTGCAGCGGGAGAAAGACTCAGGAGACAGCGGTAAGTAAGTGGGTCAAGTGCAAAATGAGGAACACCTGTGTCTGATTGCAATAATTGGCGTGGAGAGACTCAATAAAGCCACCGTGGAGTGGGAACTCGAGGAGAGAGACGGAGTGAAGACTCGGGCGCACGGTCTGTGAGCGGGAGACAGCCGAAACGAATGCTGAGAGTGATCGCGGAGACAACCGAGAGAGTTGATGTTTTTAGAGCGCGCAGAGTGCGCAGCTGTTTAAGTTTATCTGAATAAATTTCACCCGAGTCTTCCCAAGCCAACCCTGTCCGCTTCCTTCCTTCCATTACGAACTTTGTTACACTGGTGCCTAAACCCGGGAAGGAAGCCGGAACGCCGTTGCCATCATGTCCTCACCAACGGATCGCCGCTTATGGAGGTTATCCAATCGCGGGACTCCACCAGGAACACCACAAGGCGCTGATGGACATGAGGGCAGACCAGGAGAGAAGATTTTGTGCCTCGCCCAGAATCAGCGGGAGAACCGCGAGCTGCTCCGGAGCTGGATGGACCGGGAGGTTCGGGCCGGGGAGAGTTCAACAACCCTGGCCCCGCCCACCCACATGCCGGTACAGAAGATGGGGCCGCAGGATGACCCGGAGGCATTCATCGATCTGTTTGAGAAGACCGCGGCGGCATGTGGGTGGCCCCAAACGGACTGGCCAGTGCGCCTCATCCCCCTGCTAACCGGGGAGGCGCAGTTGGCGGCGCAGCAGTTGCCAGTCCAGAACCTCCTGGTCTATGAAGACCTGAAACGGGCCATCCTCCAGCGGGTCGGCCGGAGCCCCGAGCAGCACCGCCAGCGCTTCCGGTCGCTGGAGCTGGGGGAGAACGGCCGGCCCTTCGTGATGGCTCACCAGCTCCGGGACGCCTGCCGCAGATGGCTGTTGGCCGGAGAAGGCGGCGTCGATGACATCATCGACCAGGTGGTGCTGGAGCAATTTATTGCGCGGCTCCCGAAGAGGACCGCGCAGTGGGTCCAGTGCCACCGCCCGCGTCGCTGGACCTGGCCATCCAACTCGCAGAGGACCAGATGGTGGCGTGCCATGGGGTTGGCGAACCCCTACCGTCCGTCTCTCTCTCTCTCCCCTCCCCTTCTGTCTCGCCCCCTATTTTTCTCCCCAGGTCCCGTGCTGGCGTGGTTCCCCGAGCCCAGCCCCGATGGAGGGGAGGGCCGGCCCCGGAGTCGACGGCCGCAAGAGCCCACAGCAGGGAGGCAGGGTCGGCTGGCCCGAGCCACGCTGCTGGTCCCGTTTCCTCAGTCTCTCCACGCCAATTCCTTGTCCCTCTTCCCGCCACTGGGGTGGCGGGGAAGCCTGGGCCGGCCTGTTGGCGTTGCGGGGACCCGGGCCATTTTATCGATCGGTGTCCGGTGATGGAGGTGGGGACCCTGGTCCGGGTTCCGGACGTCCCGCAGGCCGCCCCCGATCAGGCTGGCGGGTACCAGATACCTGTGAGTATGAGGGGGGGTACGTATTGGGCTTTGGTGGATTCGGGCTGTAACCAAACCTCGATCCATCAAAGCCTAGTTCAGCCTGAGGCATTGGATATGAGCTGCATGGTTCGGGTAAGGTGTGTGCACGGGGACGTGGCGGAATACCCAGTAGTGCGTTTAGCCATCCAATTTCGGGGACAAAAGCATAATGTGGAGGTGGCCGTTAAACCCCACCTCCGGCATCCGCTGATTTTGGGAACCAATTGGCCCTCGTTTAAAATTTTATTGGGAGTTTTGTGTGCGGATGCCTCCTGGGGAAAAGAGACGCCAGGGAGGGAGGCGGCGGTGCGCTCGGGGGAGGCTGAGCCTGGGCTCGCTGAGGCGGCTCCGGGATCGAACGCGATCGAGAGGTCAATCCTCACGGAGCGTGATGATTTCCCTGAGCAGTCTCAGGACGAGACCCTGAGAAATGCGTTCGCACAGGTCTGTTCCATTGACGGCCGGCCTCCAGACCGCACGGGCCCCTTCCTATCCATATTTTGCGATTTTAAAAGATAGGTTGTATCGAGTGACAAGGACAAGGACGCCAGGACGCTCAATCAAAGCAAGATACAACCCAGTTGTTGGTACCCAAAAGCCATCGGAAATGCTTTTCCAGGCGGCTCATTGCAATCCTATGGCCGGGCACCTGGGGCAGGCGACAACACTAAACCGTTAATGGCCCGCTTCTTTTGGCCGGGCATCCACGAATGTACGCCCGGTGGTGTGCGGCTTGTCGTGAATGTCAGCTAGTGAATCCCCGGCCTCCCAAAAGCGCCTTTGCGCCCCTTCCGCTAATGCAGGTCCCTTGAACGAATTGGTATGGACCTCATCGGGCCATTAGAGCGGTCGGCACGAGGGCATCGATTTGCATTAGTTCTGGTGGATGCAACCCGATACCCGGAGGCAGTAGCGCCCGCAACATTTCCGCAAAAGTGTGGCGGAGGCTCTGTTCAGTATGATCTCCGGTGGGGATCCCGAAAGAGATTCTCACCGATCAGGGCACGGCGCTTATGTCACGAACCATTCGCGAACTTTATGAATTATTGGGAATTAAATCGATTCGCACCAGCCGCCTATCACCCACAAACGGACGGCCTGGTGGAACGGTTTAATCGACGCTGAAAACCATGATTCGAAAGTTCGCTCACGAAGACGCCAAAAATTGGGACAAATGGCTGGAACCCCTTTTGTTCGCCAGCGCGAGGTCCCAAGCCTCCACGGGGTTTTCCCCTTCGAGCTCCTGCACGGCCGCCAGCCCCGCTGGGTTTTGGACGTCCTGAGGGAGACTTGGGAGGAGGGACCCGAGAGTAAAATGAAATTAGCATGTGCTGGACCTGAGAACAAAACTCCACACATTGGGGCAGCTCTCCATGGAGAATTTGTTACAGGCCCAGGACAAGCAAAGCCGGCTATACAATCGGGGCCAGATTACGCAATTTCACGCCGGAGATAAAGTGCTTGTGTTACTCCCTACCTCTAGCTCCAAATTACTCGCCAATGGCAAGGACCGTTTGAGGTCACACGGCAGGTAGGGGATCTTCACTATGAGGTGGTTCGAACGGATCGGAGCGGGGCACGTCAGATTTATCACCTCAACCTCCTTAAAAAATGGAACGAGGTCGAGCCGGTGATGCTGGCGACGGTAGTAAGTAACGAGGAAGATCTCGGGCCAGAGGCGAGCCTTAAAGTTCCATCACTCACTCTGGCCCCGGGGGGGGATCACCTCTCACCCTCCCAGCTCACCGATGTAGCCCGGTTGCAGAGAGAATTTGCGGACGTGTTCTCGCCCCGGCCCGGTCGAACCAACCTTATTCAACACCATATTGAGACCGAGCCGGGCGTGGTAGTGCGCAGCCGGCCGTATCGTTTACCGGAGCACAAGAAAAAGGTGGTCCAGTCAGAATTAGAGGCGATGCTAGAGATGGGAGTAATAGAAGAGTCCCGCAGTGACTGGGCGAGCCCGATCGTTTTGGTACCGAAAACAGACGGCTCGGTCCGATTCTGCGTGGATTATCGCAAGGTGAATGCGGTGTCGAAATTCGACGCCTATCCAATGCCGCTGGTTGACGAGTTGCTTGATCGGCTGGGTACCGCTGCTTTTATTCGACACTGGACTTAACGAAAGGATATTGGCAGATCCCCTTATCACCGTTATCCAAAGAAAAGTCAGCCTTCACAACGCCGCTGGATTGCACCAATTTGTCACGCTTCCGTTTGGGTTGTTCGGGGCGCCCGCTACCTTTCAGCGCCTCATGGACAAAATCCTCCGACCGCACACCGCCTACGCCGCTGCCTACCTGGATGACATCATCATCTACAGTCAGGACTGGCAGCGGCACCTGGTGCACCTGCGGGAGGTGCTGAGAGCTGAGGGAGCGGGACTAACGGCCAACCCAAAGAAGTGTGCGATTGGGCGGGTGGAGGTACGTTATCTGGGTTTCCACTTGGGTCACGGACAGGTGCGTCCCCAAATTGATAAGACGGCAGCTATTGCGGCCTGCCCGAGACCTAAGACCAAAAAGGAGGTGAGGCAGTTCCTGGGGCTGGTGAGGTATTACAGGAGGTTTATTCCTGACTATTCGGAGCTCACTAGCCCGCTGACTGACCTCACTAAAAAGGAGGTCCCAGATACGGTCCCGTGGACGGAGCGGTGCCAGCAGGTTTTCACCCAGGTAAAGGCTGCTCTGTGTGGCGGGCCGCTATTACACTCTCCTGACTTTTCTCTCCCTTCTTGCTGCAGACGGACGCGCCGGACCGGGGCTGGGAGCTGTCCTGACCCAGGAGATAGGGGTGAGGCGCCCGGTGCTGTACATCAGTCGGAAGCTCTCTAAGAGAGAGATGTACAGCACCATTGAGAAGGAGTGTTTGGCAATCCGGTGGGCGGTCCTCACCCTCCGCTATTATCTCCTGGGACGGAATTCACCCTCTGTTCGGACCACGCCCCTTGCAGTGGCTCCACCGCATGAAGGATACCAACGCGGATCACCCGTTGGTATCTGGCATTACAGCCCTTCAAATTCAAGGTGATCCACAGGCCGGGGACGCAGATGACTGTAGCCGACTTCCTCTCCAGGAATGGGGGGGGGGGAGCTGCAGGCCGGAGGGCTTCCCGGCCTGAGTCGGGCGGTGGGGGTATGTGGCGAGGGGGGCGTGGTTCAGCGAAGTCTGCAGCGGGAGAAAGACTCAGGAGACAGCGGTAAGTAAGTGGGTCAAGTGCAAAATGAGGAACACCTGTGTCTGATTGCAGTAATTGGCGTGGAGAGACTCAATAAAGCCACCGTGGAGTGGGAACTCGAGGAGAGACGGAGTGAAGACGCACGGTCTGTGAGCGGAGACAGCCAAACGAATGCTGAGAGTGATCGCGGAGACAACCGAGAGAGTTGATGTTTTAGAGCGCAGAGTGCGCAGCTGTTTAAGTTTATCTGAATAAATTTCACCCGAGTCTTCCCAAGCCAACCCTGTCCGCTTCCTTCCTTCCATTACGAACTTTGTTACAGGGGGCATTTGCAACTTATAGCCTGGGGGTCAGGGGGCATTTGCCTGCCCTTTTCTGTATAACCATTAATAGATAAACAACTTGGTATCTCTCCTGTAGGGGAGGGAAGAAATAGGGCCTTGAGGGAAAAGGACTATAAAAACAGATTGGCACTGCTTTTCCTTATCGCTCCTGACTGACTCACAGCTGTGTGTTAGTGACGAGGGATCTTCTCTTGCAGGGGAATAAATACTTTATTACTATAATTTGGACTCAGAGTTGTCTCTTACTCGGTGATGATGTTTGTTTGAAAGAAATTGCCACAACAATATATTTTTTTAAGTTAATAATTTACAATTGTAATTATATATATATAAATACATCTACAATCACAAACCACATATTATAACAGTATTTCTGGTTGTAAACCAGCTGAAAATTGTATAACAGATAGTCATGGCTGAACATGAATTTAATTCAATATTGATGTACCATGTAACAAATCAACTGCAGTAAAATTTTTGTTGTAATTAATATTATTTTAAGGGTAATTATTTATGTTTGGTGCTACCATAAGTTTTATAATTTTTAAAGTTTAATTGACTTCATAATGTTCTTTTCATCGACTATAGCTCAGCTTTCAATACTATAGTCCCCACCAAGCTGGCTGTTAAACTCTCAGACCTCGGCATAACCTCTTCACTTTGTGACTGGATTCAAGATTTCCTCAACGGCAGACCTCAAGTGGTGAAAGTCGGCCAGTTCACCTCCAACTCCATCACCCTGAACGTAGGAGCCCCACAGGGCTGTGTCCTGAGCCCCCTGCTCTACTCTCTATACACTCACGACTGCGTGTCCTCTCACAGCTCCACTTCTATCTTTAAATTTGCTGATGATACTGTGGTTCTGGGCCTCATTAACAACAATGATGAGGCCGCATACTTGGATGAGGTAGAGAGACTTACATCATGGTGCCAGGACAACTGTCTCTCTCTGAACGTGAGCAAAACTAAAGAGCTGATCGTGGACATCAGGAAGAGACAGCAGCGGCCCTACACTCCTTTTATGATCAGTGGGACCCCTGTGGAGAGGGTGAGTAGCTTCAAGTATCTCGGTGTAAACATCTCAGAGGACCTGACATGGGCAACACACATTCAGACTCAGTTTAAGAAAGCCAGGCAAAGACTGTATCATTTGCGACAGCTGAGGAAATTCAGGGTCTCACCAGCAATTCTGAAAACTTTCTATTCAGGGGCCATAGAAAGTGTACTGACTCTGTCTGAAAGTGTGCATCTCAGTGTGGTACAGTAACGCCACAAACCAGGACTGCAAATCTCTGCAGAGAGTCGTGCGCTTAGCTGAGCGCATCTCAGGGTCTACTCTCCCCTCTCTGCAGGACATCTACCTCAAACGCTGCAAAAGCAGAGCTGCAAAAATCCTCAAAGACTCAAATCACCCCGGTAACCATCTTTTCTGTTTACTGCCATCTGGCAAGCGCTTTAGGAGCAAAAACTGAGAGACTGAGGAGGAGCTTCTATCCTAAGGCCATCAGGCTCCTTAACACAAACTCAGTTTCATAAAACATTTACAAGACTCAATTTATTAACTGCAAAACATTCATTATTCTCATCATCAGTATTGCTGCTATGTATATACCCGGTACAACCCGTTTGCACATTCCTCTTGCACATCCCTGTTCATATTACTATTTATTAAGTCCCAGTATACTGTTTTGCACATCTCATTTGTTTTGCACTTTTTATTCTATAGCACATTTTACTCTTTATTTCTGTACTTTTTATTATTTACCTATATGTACTGTATATATATATATATATATATTTTCTTGTGTTGTGTTACTTTTATTTATTTATTTTTTTGCACTGTCCATTGAGCGGACCTGACTTGATTTACATTTCACTTCTGATTATACCCTGTGTAATTTAGTATGTGACGAATAAAACAAACATTGATAAAACAAACCTTGAGTTATATACGCTAATTTTTTTAATCATACGCTAGATTTAATAATATCGCATGGAATTGATCTAACTGATATAGATATCATACCTCAAAGTGATGATGTTACTGACCATTTCCTTGTATCATGCATGCTGCATATTACTGATATTAACTATATGGCTCCGCGTTATCGCCCAGGCAGAATTATTACTCCAGCCACTAAAGACAGATTCACAAATAACCTGCCTGATTTATCTCAACTGCTCTGTGTACCCATAAATACAGATGAACTAGACACAATTACTAGCAACATGGGAACTATCTTCTCTAATACGTTAGAAACTGTTGCACCCATCAAATTAAAAAGGTTAGAGAAAACGTGCTGCGCCATGGTACAACAGTTATACCCATTCTCTCAAGAAAGAAACTTCGTATTCTTGAGCGCAAATGGAGAAAAACTAACTTGGAAGTCTTTAGAAAAACAGTATGTCCAGCTATAGACAGGCTCTAAAAACTGCAAGAACCGAGTATATCCAAGAAACTCATAGATAATCACCAAAACAATCCAAGGTTTTTATTTAGCACAGTGGCTAGATTAACAAATAAACAGATGTCACCCGATCTAAATATTCCCTCACAGTTTAATAGTAATGACTTTATGAATTTCTTTACTGATAAAATAGATAATATCAGAAATACAATAACAAACGTAGATTCTACAGCGTCTAGTATTTCAGCATCATTCATCGCACCCAAAGAAAAACTGCATTGCTTTACAACTATAGGACAGGAAGAGCTAAATAAACTTATCACTGCATCTAAACCAACAACATGTTTATTAGATCCTGTACCAACTAAACTATTGAAAGAGTTGTTATCTGTAGCAGAAGAACCGCTTCTCAATATTATTAACTCCTCGCTATCTTTAGGTCACGTCCCAAAACCATTTAAGCTGGCAGTAATTAAGCCTCTTATTAAGAAACCAAAATTAGATCCTTGTGAACTGGCAAATTACAGGCCCATTTCAAATCTTCCGTTTATGTCGAAAATATTAGAAAAAGTAGTGTCTGCTCAACTTTGCTCCTTTTTGCAAAAAAATGATATCTATGAAGAATTTCAGTCAGGTTTCAGTCCCCGCCATAGCACAGAAACTGCACTTGTTAAAATTACAAATGACTTGCTTCTTGCGTCAGACCAAGGCTGCATCTCGTTGCTAGTTTTACTTGATCTTAGTGCTGCGTTCGACACTATAGATCATGACATACTGATAGATCGATTACAAAACTATACAGGTGTTCAAGGGCAGGCTTTAAGATGGTTTAGATCCTACCTGTCCGATCGCTACCACTTTGTTTATTTAAACGGGGAGTCATCTCAATTATCACCAGTAAAGTATGGAGTACCACAAGGATCTGTCCTAGGTCCTCTATTATTTTCATTATATATGTTGCCCCTTGGTAATATTATTAGAAAATATGGGATTAGTTTCCATTGTTATGCTGATGACACTCAACTATATATCTCAACAAAACCAGATGAAACTTCTAAACTATCTAAGCTAACAGAGTGTGTTAAAAATATAAAAGATTGGATGACAAGTAATTTTCTCCTATTAAATTCAGATAAGACCGAGATATTACTTATTGGACCTAAAAACAGTACACAGAATCTCTTGGATTACAATTTGCAACTAGACGGATGTAATGTTACTTCCTCTACAGTTAAAAATCTGGGTGTTATATTAGACAGCAACCTATCTTTTGAAAATCATATTTCCAATGTTACAAAAACAGCATTCTTCCATCTTAGAAACATTGCCAAGCTACGGAACATGTTAAGTGTTTCTGATGCAGAAAAGCTAGTTCATGCATTCATGACCTCTAGATTGGACTATTGTAATGCACTGCTAGGTGGTTGTCCTGCATCTTCAATAAACAAGCTACAGATAGTACAAAATGCTGCGGCTAGAGTCCTTACCAGGTCAAGAAAATATGATCATATTACTCCAATTTTACAGTCTCTGCACTGGCTACCTATTAAGTTTCGTATCAGTTACAAAATATTATTACTTGCATCTCATTGCAAAAAGCAAAAGCTGCAAAAGCAGAACTGCAAAAATCATCAAGGACTCGAATCACCCCGGTAACCACCTTTTCATTTTACTGCCATCTGGCAGGCGCTACAGGAGCATGTTGGCTAAAACTGAAAGACTGCGGAGGAGTTTCTTCCCCCAGGCCATCAGGCTCCTAAACTCAGTCTCATAACATCATAACATCCACAGGACTCAATTTAATAAACTGTAATCACATCCATTATTCCCCATCATCCACACTGCTGCTTTGTGTACATCCCCGGTACAACCTATTTGCACATTCTCTTGCACTGCACACTTTATCTCATTGCACATCTTACCCCTTATTTTATTTCATTATTTGTTTCTTATTTCATTCTCAACATATTTGTATATATATATATACTCTCTCGTGTTTTGTTTCATAGTTTTTATTGCTTTTATGTTATTTTTATTTTATTATTATGTTTTATTTTTTTTGCACTTTCCATTGAGCGGACCTGTCCTGTCTAACATTTCACTACCTATTATACCCTGTATGATTGTGTATGTGACAAATAATAAAGAACCTTGAACCTTGAACCTTGCCTATAAGGCCCTAAATGATTTAGCTCCTGCGTACCTAACTAATCTTCTATCACGCTACAATCCAACCCGCTCCCTTAGGTTGCAAAACTCTAGACTCTTGGTAGTACCTAGGATAGCAAAGTCCACTAAAGGAGGTAGAACTTTTTCATATCTGGCTCCTAAACTATGGAATAGCCTTCTTGATAACGTTCGGGGTTCAGACACACTCTCTCTGTTTAAATCTAGATTAAAGACGCATCTCTTTAGCCAAGCATTCATATAATGCATCTCACAATCTTGTACTGCCAGTCTATCTGAACAAATGCACATTATTATGCTTTAGCTTGGGTTATACTGATAATTTCATCCAGGGTTATTCCTGGATGGAGCAGTTGCTACGCTAATTGTCTTACTGTTTCTATGATTAACATCCCGTGGTAGTTAGGAATTACACAAGCTTCATCCTGGATCCTACCCTTAAACGATAGAGATGACCGAACACCTGAGAAGAGATGATGACAACCCCTCCGAGGACCTCCGAGATGAGCCCCAGAGACAGATCTCCAGTGAGGACCTCGTCACCTAGACATCCATTGGGGAAAGACCCCTGGAACCAGTGAACCACTTACACTGACTTTGCTGCAGTTGGAACAAACTACTGATTCGTCTGGCCGGAGGGGAACTGGCCCCCCGACTGAGCCTGGTTTCTCCCAAGGTTTTTTCTCCATTCTGTCACCGATGGAGTTTTCGTTCCTTGCCGCTGTCGCCTCTGGCTTGCTCAGTTGGGGACACTTCACTTGCAGCACAATCATCGACTTGATTGCACAGATATTATTTAAACTGAACTAAGCTGGACAATGCCATTACTAAATTCAATAATGAAATGCATTCAGCAGATAATTGAGTGTTAAATCCTGTCATTTTACATTGACAAAATTTGCCTATTTTGATATTGTGCAGTGCTTTGTTACAATTTGTATTGTTAAAGGCGCTATATAAATAAAGGTGACTTGACTTGACTTGATATACCAGGGGTGTTCACTACAGATTTTACTGTGGTTAACTGGGGCACTCCATTAAACCAACAAGCACTCTAAAAAACAGAAAGTGTAGAGTGTTTTGAATTACTGAAATAGTCACTTTAATCCATAAATAAGCAGATTTAAAATGGGTGGTATGAGTAGAAATTCCAGGGCCATTACGCATGCCTTGTGGAACATTCTTTGAGCCATAACGACTGTACAGTACATCAAACAAAAATGCAATAGTCACGTTGATCAGGGAAAGCAAATGTGGTACACATGTTTGCATAAATTTGTGCCTGCCCTCTATTGACTTCAAGCAGTTTTGTATCAACTGAAAACAATACACCATGTCCGTATACAAAAATAACAGTGTACCCAAACACGTTATTTACTGTTGTAGAAAAACAAGAAAGTTTTGCAACTGCCCAAATTTCACAATATAACTTTTCAATAGTATAGCCACATAAAGTGAGTCTAGCTGTTAATACAATTAGAACAGAGAGGGAAAAAAGGGGGTCAACCAGCAGAAAAGGATCTATTCAACTACATTCTGATTTGTCATTACTGAATGATACTCCAGTGGTCTACATATTGCCACATACCTGGCATAAGCCATTACTGTTAATGTTGAAATTTCACAAAGGGCAGATGAATAAATGACAAATATCTGAATCATACATCCAAAATAAGAAATTACATGGTCTTCAGATAATAAATCATACATGAATTTAGGGTAGCACTGGTCTCATGCTAATTGCTTTGTCCACAAATATTGAAAACAGTTTTAACAAGCTCTCTAAAGGCTGCTTTTATCATAAATACATTTAAAAAAACACACAAAACTAACCTGCCCCTCTATGCCATTCTACGCCTACAAATAGAATTTTACTTGTCTACAGATTAAGTTGCCATTCACCTTCCTGCCAATATATCAGATCCATCACTACACAATTATGAAACCTGTAATACACAATTTAATAACATGATTGCTTTAGTTCATTCAAAATTAATGTAAACCTGTAGTATGTTTACCTGGTTTCCTGCACAAATAAGTCATACAATTGGATCTGATTTTTAATTGTTCTGTTGTCACAAATATAGGAAACATTTGCTGTTTAAAAAAACAAACCAAAAAAAACATTGTTTTTGTCTGCAAGCTCAGACAGTGTGTGCCTTTTGCAGGATTCAATTTTCCAGTTGGAACAAATTATGAAATTATGTTGCACTGGGTACACATGAATCAACTCCAACAGAGCCGCCACTTGTAACTTGTTATACAGTCCAGAGCCAGACTCAAGTTCACAATCAGATGAGTAAAAAATGATTACCTTCTAATGACAGAAAGAAATAAAAAAGGCAAACCTTTATGTGTAGTCTTTTAAAAAAAGAAAGAAAGAAGATATTTAGATATTAATTCATTATATGTTGGGCAGATGCTTTTTGAAATTGAGATTAATTTTGGTGCATCAAAAGGTTGTTTGGTGATCTGAAAATGTGTATGTTAAGAAGATGTGTGAAGCTTACAGTGTCACAAATTGATCTTTCTACTGAAAATCAATGATTGAAGAAGCGCTTATTGTCACACCATCCTGTTTTATATGACAAAGCTTACAAAATTATAGATAATATTAAAATCAAAGAGAAGGTGCATGGTTTATGGTGTTGCCAGAAACAGGAGCAGATGTTGTACATTTAAACATTTATCTGCAAGACTCCACGTGTCCTTATAAATATATTACTGATGTAATATGTGACATAAAGATGTCTACATTACATGATGGACACTATTATTTCCATGACTTTTACTCTTAATTTTCACTACACCTTATAAAACTATTTAAAAATATTTTTTCTTGTAATAACTATTATAAATGCAACGTTTATGAGCTCATGCTAATTGGTTAGACATGGAATTTCTAAAAGCCAAAAAAAAAAAAAAATATATATATATATATATATAAATGACTATAGAATACCCAAGACGTGTCACTGGTATAGTTTTGAATGGGGAAAAATGCAACACTTAATATGGCCGCTTAAATACAGGAAGCCCCGCCTTCTGAATGAAAGAGCCAATCGCTAATCAGTAAAGTCAGTCCGTCACTGCCTTTAGAAGTCCTGGTTGTTATAGAAACAGTCAGTGCTCTGAGACATGTGCTTAGGACTGCGCTTGCGCACTGGATGATCTAGCCTGAGAAATAAGCTTTTTATAATGCTATTTGAGCAAAATAAAGTGACATGATTTGCCTTAAAGGGTGTTTGAATATGTTGATGTTGATAAACTTAATTTGTCCCCGAAGAGAAATTTGTCTTGGGCAAAGTGCTACAGTGTTGCTCTAGACAAATTACATACAATAATAGACAAAACATTAAATAAAAACAATTAAGAACATACATTAAAATACAACAATGTGTAATGTAAATACAAAACACAGTAAAGTGCTAATGTGCTATAGGTGCGTTGTTCTTGTTAGAATTCAACATTTTTATCGAGGCAGGAACAAATGATAGCTTCAGTCTATTAGTTTTACACATAGGCATTCTCAGTCTCTTTCCTGATGGCAGCGGCTGGTATTCGCTAAAAAGAGGATGATCGGGATCAGTGCTAATACTTATTGCCCTTCTCAACACTGCTTGTTCATATAAAGTCTGTATAGGCTCATATTGTTTTATTCTAATGATTTTCATGGCTGTTTTGTGGATATTAGGCAATTTTTTTTTCAATTGAACAGACAAGTTTCCAAACCAGACTGTGATTCCATAGCGAATGAGACTTTCAAGCATGGCTCGATAAAAAACAAGCAAGATATTGCTACACACCCCATACAATCTCAGCCTTCTTAAAAAATAGAGCCTCTGTTGTAATCGTGTACACAGACTATCAATGTGTGTCTTCCAACAAAGAATACTGTCCATATAAAACCCCTAGTTATCTGTAAGATGCCACTTGCTCTATCATTGTGCCTTTAATGATCACAGGCTTATGTTCAGATACCCTTCTTGGGTCAAGGACCATTTCCTGTGTCTTTTTTACATTTAAAACAAGACAGTTCTTGTCACACCACTGAATGAAAATATCTATTTCACTGTGGTAAGATCACAAACAGCAGAGATACACGGAGCCTGTGGCAAGGCATTCAGACCATCACTGACTACAAGCCCCCGCCACAGGCCTGTGATGATGACACATCCCTCCCAGATGCACTCAACCACTTTTATTCACGGTTTGAAATGCAGAACGACACATCTGCACAAAAACTGCCCACACCTCCCAACGACCAGGCACTCTGTCTGTCTCCAGCCGACGTAAGGAAGACCCTATCTAGGATTAACCCACGCAAGGCTGAGGGTCCTGACAATATACCTGGCCGCGTACTGAAAGACTGTGCTGAACAGCTGACAGATGTCCTAACAGATATCTTCAACACCTCGCTGAGCCAGGCAGTCATCCCCATGTCTCAAATCCACGACAATCATACCGGTACCAAAAAATCACCTGTGTCCTGTCTAAATGACTACCGTCCCATAGCACTGACTCAATCATACTGAAGTGCTTTGAGAGGCTAGTCATGCACAACATCAAAACCAGCATCCCCAACACACTCGATCCGCTCCAGTTTGCATACCGTTGCAAAAATCATTGGTGCCCTCTCCCTCCATCCTGGACATTTTCCTTACACGATGCTCCAGCAAAGCAAAAAGTATCGTGGAGGACCCCACCCACCCCTCCCACAGTCTCTTCCAGCTCCTACCCTCAGGTAGACGGTGCACCGGAGTATCAGAGCCCGCTCGCCAGACTGCTCAACAGCTTTTCCCCAGGCTGTGAGAGCCCTGAACTCACATCACACAGCCCTCTCTGAAACCCCAAACAACCCCCCACCTTACCACATCTCAGGAAAAACTGTTAAACTTTTATCTCTGTGGAATTCAGGTGAGCGGGCCTGCACAAGCCACCTGTAGCAACACACTCTCCTCTGCATGCACTAGACACTTTCACACACCATTGTGTGTCCATAATCCCACAAAAGACTGATTGTAATATATGACTGTAATGTATGTATGTTTACTGGCTCATGCACCACAAATCACCTTACACTGTTCCCCAGCCAGCTGTACAGTATTTGAAGTCATCTGCACAGTTGTACAGTTTGTATTTTTTGTTTTTTGTTTTTTAGTTTATGTATAGGTAACCACTTTTATATATAGCATATGTATAGTCAAAGCTGACAGTAGGTTAGTTTGTGTATAGGTTTATACTGTTTTACTTCGTGTTGTATATCTGTATTTATGTAGCACCGTGGTCCTGTGAGGCACGACATCTCGTCCCACTATATGTCCACACATGTAGTGGAATGACAATAAAGCTCAACTTGACTTGACTTGACTTGAAGATGATAAGTCCACGTCTTTATGTAAGAGACTTAAAATGACAGTGTCATCAGCATATTTCATGATATAATTATTAATATATGTGCTCCTGCAATCATTTGTGTACAAAGAAAAAAGCACAGGTGATGAAACACAACCTTGTGGCACTCCTGTATTACTATATCTGACCTCAGAAAGTGTCCCATTGACCCTGACCTGCTGAGTTCTATTACTTAAAAAAGAATGAAACCATTTGATTTAGAGAGTACTAACACCCATGCTATGCAACTTCTCTAAAAGCAAATGTGTCTGCACTGTATTAAATGCAGAACTAAAATCAACAAATAAAATACGAGCATAGGCTTTAGTATTCTCAAGATGCTTAGACACAAGATGAACAATGCTAAGAGCAGCATCCTCAGTAACCCTATTCTGCTTATAGGCAAACTGACAGGTGTCTAGCAGTGGCTTCTTTTTCCAGCAATGAAATTGGCAAATTTCTCAAAACACTTCATGACATTTGAAGTCAGAGCCACAGGACGAAGATCATTATTTTCTCTAGCACCAGGTTATACCTGTATATACAGGTGCTGGTCATATAATTAGAATATCATAAAAAAGTTGATTTATTTCACTAATTCCATTCAAAAAGTGAAACTTGTATAATGTAATACATTCATTCTACACAGACTGATATATTTCAACTGTTTATTTCTTTTAATTTTCATGATTATAACTGACAACTAATGAAAACCCCAAATTCAGTATCTCAGAAAATTAGAATATTACTTAAGACCAATACAAAGAAAGGATTTTTAGAAATCTTGGCCAACTGAAAAGTATGAACATGAAAAGTATGAGCATGTAACAGCACTCAATACTTAGTTGGGGCTCCTTTTGCCTGAATTACTGCAGCAATGCGGCGTGGCATGGAGTCGATCAGTCTGTGGCACTGCTCAGGTGTTATGAGAGCCCAGGTTGCTCTGATAGTGGCCTTCTGCTCTTCTGCATTGTTGGGTCTGGCATATCGCATCTTCCTCTTCACAATACCCCATAGATTTTCTATGGGGTTAAGGTCAGGCGAGTTTGCTGGCCAATTAAGAACAGGGATACCATGGTCCTTAAACCAGGTACTGGTAGCTTTGTCACTGTGTGCAGGTGCAAAGTCCTGTTGGAAAATGAAATCTGCATCTCCATAAAGTTGGTCAGCAGCAAGAAGCATGAAGTGCTCTAAAACTTCCTGGTATACGGCTGTGTATACGGCTTGCACCTCAGAAAACACAGTGGACCAACACCAGCAGATGACATGGCACCCCAAACCATCACTGACTGTGGAGACTTTACACTGGACCTCAAGCAACGTGGATTCTGTGCCTCTCCTCTCTTCCTCCAGACTCTGGGACCCTGATTTCCAAAGGAAATGCAAAATTTACTTCCATCAGATAACATAACTTTGGACCACTCAGCAGCAGTCCAGTCCTTTTTGTCTTTAGCCCAGACGAGATGCTTCTGACGCTGTCTTTTGTTCAAGAGTGGCTTGACACAAGGAATGCGACAGCTGAAACCCATGTCTTGCATATGTCTGTGCGTAGTGGTTCTTGAAGCACTGACTCCAGCTGCAGTCCACTCTTTGTGAATCTCCCCCACATTTTTGAATGGGCTTTGTTTCACAATCCTCTCCAGGGTGCGGTTATCCCTATTGCTTGTACACTTTTTTCTACCACATCTTTTCCTTCCCTTCGCCTCTCTATGAATGTGCTTGGACACAGAGCTCTGTGAACAGCCAGCCTCTTTTGCAATGACCTTTTGTGTCTTGCCCTTCTTGTGCAAGGTGTCAATGGTCATCTTTTGGACAACTGTCAAGTCAGCAGTCTTCCACATGATTGTGTAGCCTACAGAAATAGACTGAGAGACCATTTAAAGACCTTTGCAGGTGTTTTGAGTTAATTAGCTGATTAGAGTGTGGCACCAGGTGTCTTCAATATTGAACCTTTTCACAATATTCAAATTTTCTGAGATATTGAATTTGGGGTTTTCATTAGTTGTCAGTTATAATCATCAAAATTAAAAAAAAATAAACCCTTGAAATATATCAGTCTGTGTGTATTGAATGTATACATTATACATTAAAGTTTCACTTTTTGAATGGAATTAGTGAAATAAATCAACTTTTTTATGATATTCTAATTATATGACCAGCACCTGTATATATATATTGTCACGGGGTGAGGAATCACGTGACAATGATTGCTGGATAAATACCCGGAGGGTGGATTTATTTTAAAGGAAGGAAGTGCAAAAAGGGGAAAAAGTCCACGTGGGTGTTCCGGTGCTGTGAGTGCTCTCTTCCTACTTTTCCGGTGCAGTGAGTCCGTGCTGTGCTCCAGTGGGGCTGGTCGGTCACACGTTGCTGTCTGTGGGAGAAATGAGAGGGCAAGTTAATGCTCAGTCTCATGGAGAAGTGTCTCCCTTGTGGCAGGGCTTGCGTGGCTTATGTAGCCGCCGCGTAATGAGCTGCAGCTGGGACCGATCAGCCTGTGTTGAGGACGGGCAGGTGTTCCTCGCTTTTTTCCAGGGCGACGCTGATGAAGCTTGATAATATATTATATTATACATATTGATAATATGAGACCGTAGGGGAAAAATAGGGGTGGGTGGGTAGAGACTCCTGACAGACCTGTGAAAGCTGCCCAGATCCGAGAGAGGCTGTCAGCGTTGGCGTTCGCGGCTCCAGCCCGATGATGCACAACGAAGTGGAAGTCCTGGAGTGGGTGGAACCATTGGGTTACCCTGGCATTGGTGTGGCAACTACCGCGGTGTAGTTTTTCTTGGCCGGGGTCCAAAGTCTGGGGCTGAAACGGAGGGTCGGGACTACAGCTCAGCTGTTTGCCCTTACAACCTCGGATCCCGTGGTTGTCGACGTCAACCCCCACCTCTCGGCTGCCCAGAAGGAGCTGCAACACCTCGTCAGTTAGTTCTCCGATGTTTCTCCCCCCTTCCCGGGCAGACCAACGTCCTCCAGCATGACGTCCGCATACCATCCAGAAGTGTCGTCAGGCAGCGGCCCTACCGTGTTCCGGAGGCTCGGCGACACGCCATCGAGGAAGAAGTACAGGAGACGCTGAAGTTAGGGGTAATTGAACCATCACACAGGCCGTGGTCCAGCCCTATCGTCATGGTCCCGAAGCCGGACGGCACCCTCCGCTTCTGTAATGAATTCCGTCGGGTAAACGAGGTCTCCACTTGTCGTGTGTTCCTTCACCCCGTCACAATATATATACAGTGGGGCAAAAAAGTATTTAGTCAGCCACCAATTGTGCAAGTTCTCCCACTTAAAAAGATGAGAGAGGCCTGTAATTTTCATCATAGGTATACCTCAACTATGAGAGACAAAATAAGAAAAAAAATCCAGAAAATCACATTGTAGGATTTTTAAAGAATTTATTTGCAAATTATGGTGGAAAATAAGTATTTGGTCAATAACAAAATTTCATCTCAATACTTTGTTATATACCCTTTGTTGGCAATGACAGAGGTCAAACGTTTTCTGTAAGTCTTTACAAGGTTTTCACACACTGTTGCTGGTATTTTGGCCCATTCCTCCATGCAGATCTCCTCTAGAGCAGTGATGTTTTGGGGCTGTTGCTGGGCAATACGGACTTTCAACTCCCTCCAAAGATTTTCTATGGGGTTCAGGTCTGGAGACTGGCTAGGCCACTCCAGGACCTTTGAAATGCTTCACTCCTTTGTTGCCCGGGCGGTGTGTTTGGGATCATTGTCATGCTGAAAGACCCAGCCACGTTTCATCTTCAATGCCCTTGCTGATGGAAGGAGGTTTTCACTCAAAATCTCACGATACATGGCCCCATTCATTCTTTCCTGTACACAGATCAGTCGTCCTGGTCCCTTTGCAGAAAAACAGCCCCAAAGCATGATGTTTCCACCCCCATGCTTCACAGTAGGTATGGTGTTCTTTGGATGCAACATTCTCCTCCAAACACGACAAGTTGTGTTTTTACCAAAAAGTTCTATTTTGGTTTCATGACATTCTCCCAATCCTCTTCTGGATCATCCAAATGCTCTCTAGCAAACTTCAGACGGGCCTGGACATGTACTGGCTTAAGCAGGGGGACACGTCTGGCACTGCAGGATTTGAGTCCCTGGCGGCGCAGTGTGTTACTGATGGTAGCCTTTGTTACTTTGGTCCCAGCTCTCTGCAGGTCATTCACTAGGTCCCCCCGTGTGGTTCTGGGATTTTTGCTCACAGTTCTTGTGATCATTTTGACCCCACGGGGTGAGATCTTGCGTGGAGCCCCAGATCGATGGAGATTATCAGTGGTCTTGTATGTCTTCCATTTTCTAATAATTGTTCCCACAGTTGATTTCTTCACACCAAGCTGCTTACCTATTGCAGATTCAGTCTTCCCAGCCTGGTGCAGGTCTACAATTTTGTTTCTGGTGTCCTTTGACAGCTCTTTGGTCTTGACCATAGTGGAGTTTGGAGTGTGACTGTTTGAGGTTGTGGACAGGTGTCTTTTATACTGAGAACGAGTTCAAACAGATGCCATTAATACAGGTAACGAGTGGAGGACAGAGGAGCCTCTTAAAGAAGAAGTTACAGGTCTATGAGAGCCAGCAGTCTTGCTTGTTTGTAGGGGACCAAATACTTATTTTCCACCATAATTTGCAAATAAATTCTTTAAAAATCCTACAATGTGATTTTCTGGATTTTTTTTTCTTATTTTGTCTCTCATAGTTGAGGTATACCTATGATGAAAATTACATCATAGCTATACCTCATTTTATGCCTCTCTCATTTTTTTAAGTAGGAGAACTTGCACAATTGGTGGCTGACTAAATACTTTTTTGCCCCACTGTATATATATATATATTTTTTTTTTCTTTATTTTTTATCTTTGATAAAATTATAAATTATAGATTATAAATATAGATACCATCCACAAGGACTTTGTCACAAAAACTTTGCAATATTCTCTCTTACATTTCTGCTTGTCCATCAGTGTCACCACAGTGGCATGATTTTATTTATTGAGAAGTGTGTGGCCCTCATATGAAAATTTCCAACAAATACTTGTAGAAATGTCCACACAAACCATCACTAGCATGGATGGAGAATGACTAGCAGTACAGCAGCACTCAGCAGTGCAGGCCCCATCCTTCAGTTTCCAGCAGCAGGCATGTCTGCCACATCCCAAAGGCAGGCATTAGCACCAGGACCACAATGCAGGCACAAGCTTTTGGTTCCTAAGTATAAAAGGGTTTCCTTTTTATTTTCACAATAGAATAATCATGACAAGTTCTTTATTACTGGATGCATCATTTATTGTTTCTTAACCATTGTGAGACAGCACACGTAAAGAGCACACTACAGTATAGCAAATGGAATATTATATATAATGTAAACTATATTTTTAATAGAACTTTGCTCAACATTTGATAACATCAAATTAAATTCATGGCTGAATTTGTTACATATTGTTTCCAATGTCTTTCTACTGGACTTACAAAAAATGGTAAAATAAGACTGCGGATAGACCTTTGTGAAACAAATACACATGTATCCTTCACTATATTAGTGATGACATTAGTGACGAGATTGACTACCATTGTTCTGATATCAGGTTAATTAGATTTTCTAATGCAGGGATCTCAAACCCTACTCCTGGAGAGCTACCATCTTGCAGATGTCAACTCCAACCCCAATCAAGCACACCTGATCCAGCTAAACAAGGTATTCAAAGTTGGTTGACGATTACAGGCAGGTGTGTTGGAGCAGGGTTGGAACTGAAGTCTCCAGGATGGTAGCTCTTAAACCCCAGGTTTCTAAACATCTAAAAATCTACAATTACAAATGCAAATTATTTTGTTTGTAGAACTACTTTCTTATGGCACGGTTTAAGTATCTTGCCCTCAAGCGGTCATAAGTAATTAAAAATGTCACTTCAGAACTAGTAACAGGGTCTTGGTGCATTGCTTTAGGAACATGGCCCTGGGACTGGTGTCTTTGCCACTCCTGTTTGTATCCTTGTCTCAGGAAGATATGATTATGTTGTTGTATTCATAGACACTGTTTGATAAGTTGACAATATGGTAGTGAGTAGGAAAATGACCATATGCAAAGCAAAGCACATGAACTGAGCATTATGCTATTGTAGTACTGAATTTTTTTTTCCAGGGATGGCAGTTCTGTTTTTGTAATCAACACACATTTCTATTAAAACACAGTTTTTTTATAGCAAATATGAATGACATCAGAGCTGTTTTTGACATTGACAAACATTGACTGAGTGCACTTGAATGCAAGAACATTTCACTCAAAATTCAAAACCTTTTTTCATGTTCCAAACACCCTTGTGTTCTTTTTCATAGGTCTTCTACTTCATTTCATACCTAAGAACAGCCATTAATCATGGTCAAATCAAAAGGCTTATTGTCCATTAACAATGTCTATGAAATAAATCATCTTAAAAAATGGTCACAATCATTCTGCAATACAAAATCATAGGGTCTTTTGACTTCACACAAAAAAACGTCACTCAGACATTCCCACTTGTTTCTTGAAAAACAATCTAATGACTTGCTGCCGTACTGTTTTCAAATTTATACCATAAATAAGGGGATTTAAAATTGATGGCATGAGTAAGAATTCCAGGGCCATAAAATTACGCACACCTTGTGGCAAATTCTTTGAACCATAACGACTGTAAAGTACATCAAATAACAATGCAGTTGTCACATTGATCAGTGAAAGCAAATGTGGTACACATGTTTGTATGAATTTGTTTCTGCTCTCTATTGACTTCCTGCACTTTTTAATCAAGTGAATGTATGAGCAAAATATAAATACTGCATGTCCAAAGTAAACAAGAATAACAATGTACCCAAACACATTATTTAATGTTGTAGAAAAACATGAAAGTTTTGCAACTGCCCAAATCTCACAGTATAACTTTTCAATAGTAGAGCCACATAAAGTGAGTCTCGCAATTAATATAATTAGAACAGACATGCACAAAAATGGAGTCAACCAGCAGAAAAGTATACATTGAAGAACTCTCTGATTAGTCATTACTGAATGATACTCCAGTGGTCTACATATTGCTACATACCTGTCATATGCCATCACTGTTAATGTTGAAAAGTCACATGAAGCAGATGAATAAATGACAAATATCTGAATCATACATCCAACATAAGAAATCACATGATCATATGATAATAAATCATACATGAATTTAGGGTAGAATCCAGCGGTGCCAAAAAGTCCATTTACACATAAATTACAGATAAACAGATACATTGGCTCGTGAAGTTTCTTATGTGAGATTATAGTGAAAATTACTGTTACATTACAAAAGAACATCAAAGGATAAAACATTGCAGTGAAAGAAAAAAACACATATCTGTTTTCCATTGTTTCATTGAGACCAGAGAGTGTAAATACTAGGAAACTGGACTCGTTCTCCAGCTGTGGCTGCATCTGGAATGATATGGAACTATTATGTACATTCTGTTGTTTTTATTACGTTATTAGAAAGCTAATTAGACAAATAATAATGTATTAATTTGAATGGTCTTTAATTTGGAAGCCTGTAGATTAAATAATAATATTAATAATAATACAAATATAAAATCACCTAACATTAACATTCATGATTTTTTTTGTTATAAGACCATTACATGAAATCTTACCATGTTCTCTGTCGGCATGCAGTGTTCAAACCATGCAGTGTTTTGTTAAGGTTTGATTTGGTTTGTTATATATGGACACTGGTCTCATGCTAATTGCCTTGACCACAAATGCTGAAAACTATTTTAACAAGCTCTCTAAAGGCTTTTTTCTCTCTCCTAAGTCAAAATAACTATCCGTCTATGCTCACAAGTAGATTTAGAGAAATTATCCATCTATTTAAATCGTTATTGTCAGTCATATTCTTGCCAACTGCCAATCAATTAGTTCCAACATTACATACAATATGAAATGATTAGTTTATGATATTATATAAAAAATATATAAAAAATATAAAAAAAGGTAATGTTTTCTGGTATGTTGTTAGCTCACACAGGTCAGCTAGCAGAGGATATTTAAGACTTGCTACAATGGGCTTTAAACTCAAACATAATACATATTTATAAAATATATATATATATATATATATATATATATATATATATATATATATATATATATATATATATATTTAATTATTTTTATCTGCTTATAAATTAGTCACGTATAGATTAGCCACGGTTTCATCGGGCGATTCCTGGCCCGGTTAACTTCCTGTCTGTGTTTGTTTATCGGTCTGGTTAGTGGTGCCGGCTACAAACGCAGTTAATGTGAGGAGTAATGAAGTTGGGCTCAGGTTAGGGCTGTGCGATAGGATATATGTCGGATGGATGAAAAAAAATTCTATCATTTCATATTATGTTCTATCGTTTATTTTGTGGTTTTGCAAAATACATTGTTTACGGCAATACTTTTTCATAATTTGGGTGACTGCGATCTTTACACGCCACCACGGGGCGTGAAGGGGAGACAGAACCAGCCAGGAAAAAATGAGGAGCTCGTTCCTAAACGAGGGACTACATCTGTAGCATGGACACGCGTTTTAAAGCACTGCAGTTTGATACAAACTGATTTTAAGCCATTGAAACATACACAACAGAGTTATATGCGTGCTCCGTCTCTTTCTGTGTGAGAGGAGCGCTCTTTTTTTATGCTTTATTGGCTTTGAACGATTACATAAACACACTTATATGCATCAGAATCCCCGTCTTTGCAAGTATCCTCAAACACAGCGATTTAGGCCTTAAGAGCGAGTAAACGGCAGAAAGAGAAAACGCATATGTGACAGTAGATATATTGGATCCGGACTTCGGTCTTAAAGGAGAAGCTGTCCAATATTCATTCTGTTTGCCATTCATGTTAATCATAGCACACTGCTAATCTTGTTGCTCTTGACTAAATAACTTTTGTAACTTTAATAAGAAGAAATAAAAAAGAATAATGATATATGTAACAAAGTTCGTAGGAAGGAAGGAAGCGGAACAGGGTTGGCTCGTGAAGACTCAGGTGTTTTTATTAACACAGATAAACTCACACAGGTGCGCACTCAGCGTCACCCGGACACATCAACTCTCTCGGTTGTCTCAGCGATCACTCTCTGTATTCGTTCCGACTGCTTCTCTCTGACAGCTCGTGCGCCCAAGTCTTCACTCCGTCTCTCTCTCTGAACTGACGTTCCACGGCAGCTTTTATCCGGTCTCCACGCCAATTACTGCAATCAGACACAGGTGATCCTCATTTTGCACTTGACCCACTTACTTACCGCTGTCTCCTGAGTCTTTCTCCCGCTGCAGACATCTGGGACCTCCTTTTTAGTGAGGTCAGTCAGCGGGCTGGTGAGCTCCGAATAGTCAGGAACAAACCTCCTGTAATACCCCGCCAGCCCCAGGAACTGCCTCACCTCCTTTTTGGTCTTGGGTCTCGGGCAGGCCGCAATAGCTGCCGTCTTATCAATTTGGGGATGCACCTGTCCGTGACCCAAGTGGAAACCCAGATAACGCACCTCCACCCGCCCAATCGCACATTTCTTTGGGTTGGCCTTTAGTCCCGCTCCCCTCAGCGCTCTCAGCACCTCCCGCAGGTGCACCATGTGCCGCTGCCAGTCCTGACTGTAGATGATGATGTCATCCAGGTAGGCAGCGGCGTATGCGGTGTGCGGTCGGAGGATTTTGTCCATGAGGCGCTGAAAGGTAGCGGGCGCCCCGAACAACCCAAACGGAAGCGTGACAAATTGGTGCAATCCAAACGGCGTTGTGAAGGCTGACTTTTCTTTGGATAACGGCGATAAGGGGATCTGCCAATATCCTTTAGTTAAGTCCAGCGTCGAATAAAAACGAGCGGTACCCAGCCGATCAAGCAACTCGGATAGGCGTCGAACTTCGACACCGCATTCACCTTGCGATAATCCACGCAGAATCGGACCGAGCCGTCTGTTTTCGGTACCAAAACGATCGGGCTCGCCCAGTCACTGCGGGACTCTTCTATCACTCCCATCTCTAGCATCGCCTCTAATTCTGACTGGACCACCTTTTTCTTGTGCTCCGGTAAACGATACGGCCGGCTGCGCACTACCACGCCCGGCTCGGTCTCAATATGGTGTAGAATAAGGTTGGTTCGACCGGGCCAGGGCGAGAACACGTCCGTAAACTCTCTTTGCAACCGGGCTACATCGGTGAGCTGGGAGGGTGAGAGGTGATCCCCCCCCGGGGCCAGAGTGAGTGATGGAACTTTGAGGCTCGCCTCTGGCCCGAGATCTTCCTCGTTACCTACCACCGTCGCCAGCATCACCGGCTCGACCTCGTTCCATTTTTTAAGGAGGTTGAGGTGATAAATCTGACGTGCCCCGCTCCGATCCGTTCGAACCACCTCATAATTGAGATCCCCTACCTGCCGTGTGACCTCAAACGGTCCTTGCCACTTGGCGAGTAATTTGGAGCTAGAGGTGGGGAGTAACACAAGCACTTTATCTCCGTGAAATTGTGTAATCTGGCCCCGATTGTATAGCCGGCTTTGCTTGTCCTGGGCCTGTAACAAATTCTCCATGGAGAGCTGCCCCAAAGTGTGGAGTTTTGTTCTCAGGTCCAGCACATGCTGAATTTCATTTTACTCTCGAAGGTCCCTCCTCCCAAGTCTCCCTCAGGACGCCCAAAACCCGGGGCTGGCGGCCGTACAGGAGCTCGAAGGGGAAAACCCCGTGGAGGCTTGCGGGACCTCGCGCACAGCGAACAAAAGGGGTTCCAGCCATTTGTCCCAATTTTTGGCGTCTTCGTGAACGAACTTTCGAATCATTGTTTTCAACGTACGATTAAATCGTTCCACCAGGCCGTCCGTTTGTGGGTGATAGACGCTGGTGCGAATCGACTTAATTCCCAACAACTCATAAAGTTCGCGAATGGTTCGTGGCATAAACGCCGTGCCCTGATCGGTGAGAATCTCTTTCGGGATTCCCACACGGGAGATCATACTAAACAGAGCCTCTGCTACACTCTTTGCGGAAATGTTGCGGAGGGCCACTGCCTCCGGGTATCGGGTTGCATAATCCACCAGAACTAATGCAAACCGATGCCCTCGTGCTGACCGTTCAATGGCCCGATGAGGTCCATACCAATTCTTTCGAAGGGACCTGCATTAGCGGAAGGGGCGCAAAGGCGCCTTTTGGGGAGGCCGGGATTCACTAACTGACATTCACGACAAGCCGCACACCACCGCGTACATTCTCGTGAATGCCCGGCCAAAAAAACCGGGCCATTAAACGGTTCAGTGTCGCTACTTGACCCAGATGCCCTGCCATAGGATTACAGTGAGCCGCCTGGAAAAGCATTTCCTGACGGCTTTTTGGTACCAACAACTGGGTTGTATCTTGTTTTGACTGAGCGTCCTGCGTCACTCGATACAACCTATCTTTTAATATAGCAAAATAGGGATAGGAAGGGGCCGTGCGGACTGGAGAGGCCGTCAATGGAACGGACCTGGTCGAACGCGTTTCTCAGCGACTCGTCCTGGGACTGCTCCAGGGGAAAATCATCACGCTCCGTGAGGATTAGCCTCTCGACCGCACTGCTCCCCTGGTGCCGCCTCAGCGGGTCCTGGCTCAGCCTCTCCCGTTCGCACGGCCGCCTCCCCTCCGGCTTCTCTTTTCCGCAGGAGGCATCCACACAAAACTCCCAATAAAATTTTAAACGCTGGCCAATTGGTTCCCAAAATCTGCGGATGCCGGAGGCGGGGTTAACTGCCACCTCCACCTTATGCTTTTGCCCCGAAATTGGATGGTTAACAGCACTACTGGGTATGTCACCACATCCCCATGTACACACCTCACCCGAACCATGCAGCTCTTATCCAATGCCTCGGGCTGAATTAGGCTTTGATGGATCGAGGTCTGGTTACATCCTGAATCCACCAAAGCCCAATAAGTACCTCCCCTAATACTCACAGGTATTTGGGACCCGCCAGCTTGATCGGGGGCAGCCTGTGGGGCGTCCGGAACCCGGACCAGTGTCCCCACCTCCATCACTGGACACCGATCGATGAAGTGGCCCAGATTACCGCAACGCCAACAGGCCGGCCCAGGCTTCCCCGCCACCCTAGTGGCAGGAAGTGGGACAAGGAATTGGCGTGGAGACCCCGGAGGAACGGGAATGAGCGCGGAGCTCGGGCTGGCTGACCCCGCCTCCCTGGCGTGGGCTCTCACGGCCGCCGACTCCGGTGCCGGTCCTCCTCTCCATCGGGGCTGGGCTCGAGGAACCACGCCGGCACGGGACCTGGGAAGGAAGATAGGGGGAGACACAGAAGGGGAGGAGAGAGAGAGAGAGACGGATGGTAGGGTTTCGCCAACCCCATGGCACGCCACCATCTGGTCCTCGGCGAGTTGGATGGCCAGATCCAGCAACGCCGGGCGGTGGCACTGGACCCACTGCGCGGTCCCCTTAGGGAGCCGCGCAATAAACTGCTCCAGCACCACCTGGTCGATGACATAGTCGACGCCACCTTCCCTGGCCAACAGCCATCTGCGGCAGGCGTCCCGGAGCTGGTGAGCCATCACGAAGGGCCGGCCGTTCTCCCCCAGCTCCAGTGAACGAAAGCGCTGGCGGTGCTGCTCGGGGCTCCGGCCGACCCGCTGGAGGATGGCTCGTTTCAGGTTGTCGTAGACCAGGAGGTTCTGGACTGGCAGCTGCTGCGCCGCCAACTGCGCCTCCCCGGTTAGCAGGGGGATGAGGCGCACTGGCCAGTCCGTTTGTGGCCACCCACATGCCGCCACGGTTTTCTCGAAGAGGTCGAGGAACGCCTCCAGGTCATCCTGCGGCCCCATCTTCTGTACCGGCATGTGGGTGGGCGGGGCCGGGACTGTTGGATTCTCACCGGCCCGAACCTCCCGGTCCATCCAGCTCCGGAACAGCTCGCGGTCCTCCCGCTGATTCTGGACGAGGGCACAAAATCTTCTCTCCTGGTCTGCCCTCATGTCCATCAGCGCTTTGTGGTGTTCTTGGTGGAGTCCCGCGAGCGATTGGATGACCTCCGCAAACGGCGATCCCATTGGTGAGGACATGATGGCAGCGGCGTTCCGGCTTCCTTCCCCGGGTTTCGGCAACCAGTGTAACAAAGTTCATAGGAAGGAAGGAAGCGGACAGGGTTGGCTCGTGAAGACTCAGGTGTTTTTATTAACACAGATAAACTCACACAGGTGCGCACTCAGCGTCACCCGGACACATCAACTCTCTCGGTTGTCTCAGCGATCACTCTCTGTATTCGTTCCGACTGCTTCTCTCTGACAGCTCGTGCGCCCGAGTCTTCACTCCGTCTCTTCTGAACTGCTGCCCACGGCAGCTTTTATCCGTCTCCACGCCAATTACTGCAATCAGACACAGGTGATCCTCATTTTGCACTTGACCCACTTACTTACCGCTGTCTCCTGAGTCTTTCTCCCGCTGCAGACTTCGCTGAACCACGCCCCCCTCGCCACAATATATTTATATACATGTATATAATCTATACATAATACACATGTTAATTATATCTATCATAGATAGATAGATATAATTAACACAGTGAAGACTAATTAATTTACACAATTTATGTAGCATTTCTTATTTGTTGTAGTTTTTGTGTCCTATTGCTCATCCTTATTTCATCACTGACGGTTTATTTATCTTCAGTGAACTTGAGTTTTTTTGTTGTTGTTTTTTGTCTATTTTTAGGCTTGTATTAGTTTGATATTGACATTGGTGACAAGGATTATGAAAATTATATGGTATAAAATATTTTAATATAATAAAAACCTTTTTAAAATAAAAAATACTATATTGTGATATATATCATCATCGTGATATTATAAAATTTTGGTCATATCGCCCACCCCTAGCTCAGGTTTTTGTGCTGTGTTTCCCATACATTTATTTATTTGTGATGACCAACCACGATATCAAAATTGACCGATTTTCCAAAAAGGCTTCGTTGAATAAACATGAGCATGCAATGCACGTTTAAAAATCAAAACGAGGCGCAGGCGTTTGTATATCACTATTTCAGAAGGAAGACTATCTTTAGAAAATGTTACATTTCATTTTTATTTTATCTTCTATGTTATATGCCTGATAAAGCAGCGTTTGTAAGCTCAGCACTGTTTTGTGTACAGCCCAACAGCCGTTACCGGACAAACCTCTAGTTCTCCAGCTTTAAAGCACCTCCTGCTGGCAGAAAATTAATTTCCATTTTTAATAAGTCCGTCTGATTTAATCAGAAAACATATGTTGCATGTTATCATAAAAAAATACATTCTAGAGGGACTTAGCTGTTGTTATTGATCATATTTGGATGTCTACTGGAAGTTAAGTTAAGGCCACTAAAGCGTGCATGTGCAGTAATGTTTGTTTATGTTGTTGCAGTTGAAACCATCTATAGCCATAATGTTTAATTGTTCTGTTGTCAACAGTACAAAAATGTAAACAAATAAAACAGAAATTATTATATGACAATATTTTTATCATATAATTTATGATAAAAAATCACTCAGAGGAACGAAATGTTAAATTTACATTTTTTATCTTTGTTTTATCTCTTAGAACAGTGGTTCTCAAACTTTTTACACCAAGTACCACCTCAGAAAATATTTGGCTTTCCAAGTACCACCATTATGACCAACATTAAAATGCAGTATAAATTGTTGCCTAATGCTCCGGGTGTGTGTTCACGGTGTGTGTGTGTGTGTGTGTGTGTGTTCACTGCTGTGTGTGTGTGTGCACTTTGGATGGGTTAAATACAGAGCACAAATTCCGAGTATGTCACGTCACTTTCACTTTCAGTAGCACTATACACAGTAAAAAAAAAACGAGTCAATTTTAATCCTTATAAGGATATTTATTATTGTCAGCCTCTTAAAATATAGTAAATACACAGTTTGAACATGAACACTGCACCGTGCTTACTTCCACGTAAATAAAAAACATAATTATTAAATTAAAATATATTGTGCCTAAAAGTGAAACAAAAACTGTACTGTACTTAAATGTTAAAAAACTGAACTTAAATAAAGATTAAATGAAAATGTATCATACTTAACATTTAAGTACAGTAACTTAGTTTTTATTTAACTTTAAGTAGCTACAATACATTTTTATTTAATCTTTAAGCACAGTACAGTTTTTATTTCACTTTAAAATAAAAAAAGTACTTGATTAAAAAAAAAACACAGGCTGTATATGTAGCTGCAAGTAACAACAATCAGGCCAGCTGAAAACACCCAGGTGTGAGCGCTTGAGAGGGCAGCGTATTTTCGAGACGCTGCTGTTGCTATGATATGGAATATCCGCTGAAGTTATATGGCAGACGCATCGCGAATGAAATGTTTCTCCAAGCATTATTTTTCATAACAATATTATTGTACTCCGGCAATTCCATCTGGTAAAGACATAACTACTCAGAGACAAGCAATATTAACTTCTCCATTGTTGTTCAGTCGTACAAGCAGGATGTGACGGTATTAGTCCCGCCCTCCTCCACTGTGATTGGTTAGCTGACTAAAAGTGACAGTGATGAGTGCTAACATTCTTAAATTCTCGGTGCCAAGAAAAAAACGCCCGAGTGCTCAGCATGAAAAAGACGCTCCCATTTAAAACAATTAAAAAAAATCGCTTTGGTGGACACGCTGCCTGATTTATATTTAATTCTGAGATTCCTCTGCGTACCACTAGAGGAAGCTCACGTACCACTAGTGGTACGCGTACCACACTTTGAGAACCGCTGTCTTAGAACAAAATGATATTGCACACTGATTGGCCTAATTCATCTTGATAATACTGTGCAGTAGTATTGTGAGTTATTTCATGCTGTAAATTGGCAACATGAGAATCTACTTCAACACAGCTGCCACTTATATCATGATTGTTATAACTTGAGCGAGACTCAAGTTCACAGTCAGAATGAATCAGTGAATCAATCAATCAGTCCTTTAAAACTCTATTATAACTTAATCATGCTCATGTCAATCAAAACCTGTAGAAGTTTCTCTTTGTGGTGGGTAGAAATGCTTAAAGCTCCCCTTTGGGAGGGAAGTGGGGTCTGCATCATTCATGCAGATTATAGATCCGGGGATGAGTCTTATTGCAGAGCAAGATTAGACCTAATTAGTGGCATGCCTCCAGTACATTATTTCTTTATTTGATCCCTAGCTGGCTGGATGTGGTTGATCATTTAACCATTACGCTGCTGTGAGTGCCATAGGATTTCTGACTTGCTGCAAAAGGCTTTTCCAGGCTTTACGCCCATAGTAACAGACCTTGCTTGATTGAGATTGATACAGTGATACGGTGGTTCCTTATATCCTCTTCTACTTGATTCACTAACTTGCTTCTACTTGCTTCATACAATCTTTCTTCTAAAGTGTTTTTTGTTGTCTGTCACAGATGGAGTTAGAGACAGTTGATTTTTGGAGATACAATCGTCCTGATTGTACAGAGACTATTGGAGGACAATGACATCTAACTGAAAAAATGTCTGCTTGTATTGTCCTCTTTTTAGAACTGCTTTACAGCAGAATTTAATTTTCTTTGCATTATTGACACTATTTTTTTCTGTGTCTCCAAGTGCTTAATAAATACAGTTAGGTATATATATATATATATATATATATATATTGCACACTTTTTATTTTATCTATTGAGCAAAACATATTCAAGTTACAGTTATATTCTGAATATGGGCTTAAAATGCACACTCTGGGCTTTAATTTGAGATATTCGCATTCTCACAATTGGAGGAAAGGTTAAGGAATTACATCTCTTTAATATGCACCCCCCCCCCATTTTCTTTTTTCAAGGGACCATATGTAATTGGACAGTTGTCTCAAAAGCCATTTAATGGACAGATGTGGGCTATTCCTGTTATTTATATATAAATCAAGCATGTAAAATGTCTGGAGTTTATTTTAAGTGTGCCATTTGCATTTGGAAGCTTTTGCTGTGAACCCACATCATGCAGTCAAAGGAACTCTCCATGCAGGGGAAACAGGCAATTGTGTGTATAAAAATGGTTGTAATTCTGCTGGCATGCAAGGCCAAAATTAGGAAAATTGTGTCAGTGTCCAAATATATATGGACCTAACTGTAAATGTAACTTGAATTACGTACTTGACTTGAAGTACGTGTGTATCAGTCCAATGGCATAGCTGGATGCCATCACATAGTGCGTGACGTTTCGACCAGGAAGCTCTATAAATCATGCACACACTAAACAATTAGCTTCTAATTTTCCAAAGCAAGTTGATCACAGGAATGCAGTATGGAATATATGGTAGGTGATGCAGCATCTTGTTCCATTTTCAGGGAGCCATGGTTGCACAGTTGTAACCTGAGGTGTTCCCTTTCAATGGAACTCACGCTGCATCAATGCTGCGACACTATGGGAACAGTGTGAATCATGGTGAACACAATTAAGACTTGAATACATGGGACCCGGTGTGGAAATCAGAGTTTAGTTCGAAGAACCTCATATATCTTTGCTATGAGGACCAAGCTGCCACATCACACATATATTTCAGGAAGACTTCTAACAATATTGCTTTTGAAGCCCCATATTCCTTGTTGAATGAGCTCTGACAGCCATAGATGAAGGATGTCCAAAGTTTTACACCACAAGGAAACTGTGTGGAAATACACATCCAATGTCCTGACTGGGTATAGCAGAACAGAGCAAGAGATAGGCCTTCCAACACAATGGCCAGATCCCAAGCCAGAAACCTCACGTGACTTGCAGACTACTGCTTCAAAGCACCACAGAGAAAATGATACCAATGGTTTTCTTCCCAATGACTTACCACTCAAATGTGCATTGTAAGCAAAGAACTCTGTGGAGAACCGCTCCAGCATTTTACCCACTGGGAAGTTAACTGGGTCCAGCTGGTGCTTCAGCACCATTTTGTGAGGATAGTCCATAGAAAATAGTCCATAGAAAATATTTAGATTGCTCATGTAGGGAGCTCTTGAGTGAAGTATGGTCTCAACAACTTTAGTTGAGAGACCAGAGTCAATTAGTTGGGCCCCCTTAGAAGCCAAACCTATAGTTTCAATAACTTCAACACCCGGGCTGAGACCATATATCCCTCCTGATCAGAATCTCCCAGGGGTAGCTATTGAGGAGGGTCACTAGGTCCAAGAACCATATTTGGGTCGGCCAGAACGGGGCTTTCAAGAGTAGATCGGACTCTCTCTAGAACTCTTGGGAGCAGAGCAATTAGGAGAAAGGCATAAAGATGAAGCTTCGGCCATGCTTATAAGTTAGCAATCCTGCCCTTGTGGAGCAAGTGTGTGAGGGAGAACCAGAGTGAACAGTCTGTTCTCTCTAAAGATGGGAACAGGTCCACATCCACCTGGCCGAACTCCCTCTAAATCTCCATTCCCCAGGCCTCTGGAGGAAGTATTTCAAAGTTATAAGTACATCCAGCATCTCCAGGCATGGAAGATGCCATGAAATATATTGACTCCTCCATAGACCTTATCTTGTGTGACCTTCCATGATCATTCCCCAGCCCATGAGGAAAGTGTTTGTTGCAAGTGTTCTATGCTGACTGGGAGTTTCCAGCATGTCCTTGGGACAATAATCAATGATACATTCACATGATCAAGGAACAAAGGCATCTGAACAGCCAGCACTTGTCTTTTGGCATCTTGTCTTTATTTGTTTCTCTGTGTCTGCCACAGGATTAACATCCCGTGCTAACTAAGAGTTACACAAGCTTCAGTCTGGATCCAACCCTTAAATGATCTGAGATGACCGAACACTTGAGAAGAGATGATGCCAACCCCCTCAGAGGACTTCAGAGGAAGCCAACCATCAGCGATTATACTGAATTAACCAAATTTTGCCATAAGTTAATTATATTGAGTATCTACAATATAAATATATTTTAGAAACGCAATGTCCTGTGAAGTTGCTTTGCAACAATTGTATCGTAAAAAGCGCTATAGAAATAATCTAATCTTGAATTGAATGTTACCTTGATATTTTGAAATGTGTAAGGTCTGTTTTTGGTTCTGTTTTATGTTCTTGTTTTTCATGTCTTTTATTTTGAAGTTAGTCATGGTTCTCGTTTGTGTCTTGCTTCCCTTTCCCTCATGTCTTCAAGCTATTGGTTCCCTTGGTCAATGTGTCATGTTCTGATTGGTTGTCATGTTCATTGTGTCATGTTCTCATTGGTTTGTTCATGTCATGTGACTCACTCTGTTTGCTACAAGTAGCCATGTCTTTGTCTTGTTCCTGGTCGTGTATTAATGTTGTTACTTGCTGTCGGTGAGTCTAGTCTGTTCATGCCTGCTATCGTCACGATGCCCGTCGCTCCAGGGCTTGCTATCGTCACGACGCCCACCGCTCCAGGGCCTGCTATCGTCACGACGCCCGTCGCTCCAGGGCTTGCTATCGTCATGACGCCTACCGCTCCAGGGCCTGCTATAGTCACGACGCCCGCCGCTCCAGGGCCTGCTATCGCCACGACGCCCGTCGCTCCAAGGCCTGCTATCGTCACGACGCCCGCCGCTCCAAGGCCTGCTATCGCCACGACGCCCGCCGCTCCAAGGCCTGCTATCGTCACGACGCCCGCCGCTCCAAGGCCTGCTATCATCACGACACCCGTCGCTCCAAGATGCGGAAACGAGTTTTAATGTCCTCAGACCTGATCTGAGTAATTTTAATTACTCCCACCACATTTTGAACTTGTGTCTTCTTAGAGTATGGTTTAGTTGGCACGAATCTAAGACCAGAGGCAGCACCCCATCCTTCTATGGTACAATAAACTACAGGCTGTAAAAGCTGGATTCTCTCTTGGGTGAAGGATCATGCTTTCCTAGGAGAGTCTTCACCTCTTGTTCCATTACCAGAGCCTGCTCGCGTGGTCCACTTCTATGAGTAGGATCCCATTGAAACTAGGCAGATGAGAACCAAATCGGATTCTGTAGCCTCTTTCTATAGTCTTCAGGACCCACTGAGTCACATTTAGCATAGCATGTTTCCATACTAAGGAAACTAGTCTCTAAAGACTGGTCTGTGGTGTATTTATAGAATTCAGCTTGGCACCCTGACAGGCTGGGAAGATCAAGAGAGTGAACACACTGAGATTAATATAAATACAAATTAACTAGACAAAATTACTAGCAACCTGGGCACTATCTTCTCTAATACGTTAGAAACTGTTGCCCCCATCAAATTAAACAAGGTTATAGAAAGACGTGCTGCGCCATGGCACAACATTTATACCCATTCTCTCAAGAAAGAAACTCGTAATCTTGAGCGCAAATGGAGAAAAACTAACTTGAAAGTCTTTAGAATTGCGTGAAAAAAACAGTATGTCCAGCTATAGAAAGGCTCTAAAAGCTGCCAGGATCGAGCATATCCACAAACTCATAGATAATAACAAAACAATCCAAGGTTTGTATTTAGCATAGTGGCTAGATTAACAAATAAACAGATGTCACTAGATCTAAATATTCCCTCACAGTTTAATAGTAATGACTTTTTCGAATTTATTCACTGATAAAATAGATAACATCAGAAATACAATAACAAATGTAGATTCTACTGCGTCTAGTACTTCAGCTTCATTCCCCGCACCCAAATAAATACTGCAGTACTTTACAACTATAGGACAGGATGAGCTAAATAAACGTATCACTGCTTATAACATGTTTATTAGATCCTTTACCCACTAAATTATTGAAAGCACTGTTTGTTACCTGTAGCAGAATAACTGCTTCTCAATATTATTATCTTTTATTATCATCGTTATCTTTAGGTCACGTCCCAAAATCATTCAAGCTGGCGGTTATTAAGACTCTTATTAAACAGCCACTTAAACACGCTTTCTACAAAATCACAAAAAAATAGTATGCTTCATTTACATAGCCTTCCTTAAATGGTATCAACCCATATTTGGTTTCATTTTTTCAAGCTTAGAGACTCGTCTTTACAATTAATACCAAAACTTTTTTTTATATACATAAAGCAGTAAAATTAAGCTTAGAATTGTATACGTCCCACACACAAATTTTCGCCTAACGATTGCGAAGATCTTTGCATAAGAATGCATTATTATATTTCACAATACAGTCAAGTTATATATCACAAGAAACCTCTCATTCTCAGAAATCTGACTATATAGATAGATATTTAATTGTGTGACAATCACAGATCGAATTATCTTCAATAGAATCGTGATGTTTTTTCTCAACTTTGTAATTTTCCTACTCTTACTACTTCTTCAGTCAGCCGCTCTATATACAAACTCTATATTATCTTTTATATTAGGGTCTCTTCTTTCAAATGAGACTATTTTCACATTTCTGCGTGCTCCCAAAGCTGAGAAATCGTCATTTTTTTAATCAAATTGCTATAGTGAGAATGTGATAGCACGGCTAACAGTCTGATGAACACTATTGATAGAAAAGTGTAGTACAGTATGCATTTTAGTGAATATACAGTAAATACAGTATACATGAATTATTACTGTGCAGTGTGGATGAAGAGATATTTGTTTGTTTGACATTCTGAAGTGCAGAGAGCTGTGACAGACAGCTGTAGTAGCACGGAGGAACTGTTAGCTTGTGGCCAAGGGCAAGATGATGGAGACCAATGATGCAAGATACAGGTGAACAGGTGAGCTTAAGCACTAAACAGTATACCAATACAGAATGCACATAAATGGAATGTTATAAAGCTGGAGGATGTGGATTCCATTTTAGATCGTTATAAAGTTATACAGTCTTTTGTCTCCTGAAAGAATAAATCTGATAATATAAAACACAAAATGTTACATTTTCTCCAATTTGCTTATGCAATTTTGTACATTACTACTTAGAAAAACATACAATTTAAACATAATTCCATCAATAATCACGATAAGTGCTTATGGCACATAGTAAAATAGGATTCTGGGTGTAATGTGTTTTATATTTTTACATGACTTGTTGTTTTGTGATTTAATGATTTCTACACAAAGTTGTCCTTCATAAGGTAAAGAACATTCTGTGAAAATGTAACCTTCATATCTTTAATATTGACTGATTAAGGCCATGTCAAAGATTGAAATTAACGGTTGAAATTAAACTTTGATGCTTATCTCATAAATTAAATTTGAGACTTTAGCCTGGATTTCACAGAGAGGGTCACATTTAGTTAAAACCAAGGGTCAAATCAAATAAAAATTGCATATTAATGTTAAAAGTTTCACACTTTATTTGTGTGCTTGTCTGGTATAAAGAATGTTTTTGCTCAGGTGACCGAAATGTCTGAAATATTTTTGAGGAACATTGTTTGTAACCCCAGATGACTTCATGCAATATTGCGTAATGGCATTTGGCATGCACAATGCGATGGCTACATTTCAAAGACTTATTAATCTCATACTAGCAGGAGTTCCTAACTGTAACGCTTATTTGGATGACCTTGTAATTTATTCTAATAACTGGTTAGAACACATTTCAACACTTCATGAAGAGTTAACATGTCTCAAGAATGCTTATTTAATGTTAAATCTTCGGTCAAGCCACAATCACGTATTTGGGCAAAGAAGTGGGTCAAGGGCAAGTGAGACCTATAGAGGCAAAGGTAAGTGCTATTGCTGAGTTTTCGGTCCCTGCTTCGCAAAAAGATCCGTGCAGGATCTTAGGGATTTTTATAAGAACTTCTCAACCGTTGTTAATCCATTGACGTCACTCATCAGTCCTTCGCACGCATTTTTGTGGTCCAAAGAATGTCAGAATGCTTTCGAGAATAGGCCTTATTATGTAGTGTTGCTGTCCTTGCAGCACCAGTCTATGAAAAAGCCTTCAAGTTGGATATTTGGCGCAAGCTCTGTTGGTGCTGGCGCAGTACATATTCAAGAAGATATCTACGGTATTGACCATCCTGTATGTTACTTCTAAGGAAACTCTAGCTTTGATGTTGGCATTGCAGTATTTTGATGTCTATTTGAGTTCAAGCAATTTGCCAATAATTGTATTTACTGATCACAACCCTTTAGTATTTCTGTCTCGTATGTATAACCAGAATCAGCGATTGATGCACTGGTCTCTGGTTGTCCAAAGTTACCATCTGATGATTGAACACAAGATAGGTTCAGAAAACATAATGGCTGATGCTTTGTCAAGAGCTTAAGAAGAGAAGATTGGAGAAAGAATTGTTAAAAGTATATGTTTTTTTTCTTAATCCATATAGTTTTGCCTTAAGGGGGGATTGTTACGTTCTACGTGTGTTTTGTGTATATTGTTTCTTTTTCTCGCTCTCCTGTCTTTTGTGTACTTTTTGCTCCACTTTTAGGTCGGTGTTTATTGGCTGACTCGGCTGCCAATCATCATTTTGACGTCATGATGTTCTGCCAATTTTCTGACGTGCCAGCTGTATTTGAGGACTCCAGGTTATTGTGTGTGTGTGCGCCATGCCAGCGTACCTTGTGCTCCAACGTGGTCAGCGTTTTGTGTTCAACGCCAGTTATCTCCCGATGCTTAATGTATCTTGTCTTAGTGAGTCATGCTTTGTGTCATGTGATTTAGATCTATTTATAGATTTGTTTTTTGGATATTCCTGTATCGAATTATTCGTGAACGATAAGGCTGATGTCCGTGTTGGAGTTTCAGTCTGATTACATGTCAAGTTGTTACATGTTAAAGCTAAGAACGCATTTTAGTGCATCGAGTTATTTAATTAAACGGCTCTTTGTGGTGATTTGAATTTCAGGTTAGTTTGTACCCTGTTAGATTCGATTTGAGAGTGTTACGCCACCCTTGTATTTCTGTTTGTAGATTATCTGAGTTTACCAGGGCGTCGTATATGCTGAAGATTTCGGTTTTCTTTTTCATATTTATTTTTGTTAGTTAGTTTAGCGGTTAGTATAAGGATTATTTTGTCTTGTTTATTTCTTTAATTTAGGTGACACTCCTGTTTCTTTAGTTGTTGTGTTGAATTTCCATATTTGTATATTTTTGTAATAATTTGTATCTTTCCTAAACGTGTCCAGTAAAGTCTTCTGAAATACTACTTCGGTATCATCTTTGGTCTGCACCACACTCCGTAACGGTTGTCCCCTTTTAATGTTACGGTATTATCCCTCTTTAACATCAAGCTCGTAACATTTATTGGTGGCAGCGGTGGGATCTTATGATCATTCCTTTGTTGGGATGATATGTGAGACAAATTGTTGCTGGTGTGATGGAGGATAAATCCTGAACAGAGCATTATTCAATGCGAAGTTAGAGGTTGTTTAGTAAATTTTTGAACATAATCGGTATGGCTGACTTTGTCTTGGAAAGTTTCGTTAGTGCACCAACTGTCAAACAATTAGATGCATGCAGAAAGGATGATTTGTTGAGAGTTTCTGACCATTTCCAAATTTTAGTTTCTAGACAGAAGTTAAAACGAGATATTAAGAGAGTCTTTGTGCAGCATTTAGGGGAACAAGGGGTGTTTGTGTTGGCTGGTAGCTCATCTGGCGTTGACGCTCACTCTTCTGGGTTAGGCAAGGGGGAAGCGAGTGGAGCTGCTGCGGCGGAGGGATCCAAAGCCAAAGCTGCTCTGCCGCCCTTAGAACATTTTTCTCCGGCTGAGTCTGGAGGTGATGCTTGCCTCACACTACGTTTTGCAAGACTTCAGAGTGAAAAGCGCGAGAGATTAGCGGAGAGTCACGCCGAAAGGGAACTGCGACTTGAAATCTGTCGGCAGGAAATCGAGGCGGATACTCAAATAAAGTTGCGAGAGCTTGAATGGATTGCAGCCAGAAACACACCGGTTCCACCTGTGCAACCTGCGCAGAATGCTGCACATCCGACTGCCTCTGGACCATCCGGGCGTACGTTTGATGCGAGTAAACACATCTCTTGTACCTCAATTTAGAGAAGCCGAGGTTGATTCTTATTTTAATGCATTTTTAACTAATTGCGTCTGCTCTACAGTGGTCTAGAGATGTTTGGCCCTTGCTTACCCAACATACAGTGGTGTAGTCTACGTGATACGCAGGTATACGCCGTATACCCACTAGGGAAGGACAAGGATTTGCGTATACCCACTTAAAAAAGCATGCGGATACGTAACAACATCGTTTTGTGACAGACCTTCCACAAGTTCATTCATAAATTCACCCAGTCTGTGTTGCGAAGCACCGTCTTTCTGATAATCACGCCGTATTTCTGTTGACGATTATTGCTAAGCTTTAATTAACTAATACATGAGATATGAAACGAACTACCCCCTTTCAGTGTTTTCATAAGCAGCCTGTCCCAGAAGATGCTGCTGCAAACAGATGACAGGAACATGTGCAGAGGGGGTGGCGGAGGGTGCTTGAGCACCTGCCCCTTTGCCCAAAGTGCCCTTTTGTCAAGGCAATTTTTTATTTTTTTTTTATTTTTTTAAACACCCTTCTGTGAAGGCCTGTCCAATCTAACTATTAGTAAAATTAATGATTAATAATTTAGCCGTAAATAAAATCACCCACATGATAACCTTTCACCTGACGACCTCATCCGAACGATCCCTCGCGCTCAGGCACCACTTCAATATCGTCCGCGCTACGGTTGCAGCTTAAGTAAGTGGGGTTCTCAGCGGAGTGGTATGCTTGTTTACTTATCATTATTATTATTTTACAAGAACAACGTGAAGAGAACATGCATTGCACAGCTTTTGTTTAAATCGCTGTGTTTAGCCTGCAGCAACGCCACTTCTAACGTTATACACAGCAGCAGCACCATAAACAAAGGTGCATGTGTTCACTCGTTCGTGCTATTTGAGGGAGAAAAGTTTCATGGGGGTGGAAGGGTCTGGTATTTTAATGTCATTTGACTAAAATCTATTCATACTTTTACTTTTATTGTTACAGTATTTACAGCATCCGCATCAATACGCGTATCAGCAAGGAATGCATCACTATACATTGCTGTTATGATATTTTTGGCACAGCCCTATTTAAAGCCTTGTTTCGTGTGCCCCTTTTATATTTTGAGCTCCTGCCCCTCCAAAGGTCTCTGCACGGCCCTGGCTGATACTATCCTACGCGGTACAGAAAACGAGGCCGATGCTATAGTAAGTTAATGTTAACTGGTAAACATGCGCCATTCCCCCTTTGCGTGGTAGAGTATACGTTGTCATTAACTTAACGGCATATAAGAACAATGAGTTATTTCAATAAACAAAAAGTTAATATTTAGTGATATACATCGTCTGACTATAACAGTATTGCATGACTTTGCTCTATTTCGTCAACTAAAATAGTTTCAAATAAACTCACAACTGAGCCGCTGCACATCTCCATTCAAACACAGCGTTGTTTCGTTTATAAATGAATCTGCATTTAAATGAATCTAGTGAGTCAATGCAATTACTCATTCATAAAGATAGTCACTGCCTGAGTTCCAATGTGCATACTATCCATCCTAAATGTGATATTAGTCATGTTCAATACCATTTGGAGCAGATAGGGTGGATAGTATGCACATTGGGATGCAGGGACCCGCTTTGTTCCTGAATGAATCGAACGAGTCAATTGAATTAATGATTCAGTGATAAAATCAGTAATTGCCGCCACGGCAGTCTTAGTTTCATTTTTAAAGTATAATTTCAGTTATTTAAATAATTGAATATTTCTATATTAAAAATGTTATATTTAAAACATTAATCTCAACATGAATGTATGAAGATAAACGCACACATGCCACCTCTGAGCCTCATTAAATCTTTGTAAATACCTACAAGCCACTTTCGTGTTCTTCTGTGCCTCTTCTGTAGTGCAAATGTATTTAAGTAATAATGCTTTTATTTGATCTGTAACCTATTCCTCTTATTGCATTGTTTTAATTAGAAATGTAGAAAAAAATCTTATTAAAATCCACTTTTGAAATTTGACATGAAAGGTAACACTTCAAATAAAGTTAGACATTTTTTTCCTTGTAAATCACTTTGAGGAGTGGGTAATGGGAAGGCACATTTTTGTTATTGAGGAGAAGGTGCTCCTGATTTTTTTTTTACTGTGACCCAAATTATTATTTTTTTAATTAGCAGCACAAGTGCTCCTAAAAATAGTAGTAAGCGTAGAGCCTTGTTTAGCGAGTGTGGTGGTATGAGAGGCTGCTCTGGTACGGATGAGGCTGGGAAGAAAAAAAATCACAGTATACTCACTACAAAAAACTAGACTACACCACTGCCAACATAGGTTAACTGGAAAGGCCCAAGGAGTATGTGCTGCTCTGTCCTTGGAGGACAGTTTCGATTATGACGTTATTAAAGCGGCAATTTTTAGAGCATATGAACTCATACCTGAAGCATATAGGCAAAGGTTTTTTTTTTTTATATTCATCCAAGGGCCAAGGAAGCAAATGCAGCAGAAATCCTTGGGAATGTTGTGCACGAACTGAAATGCATTTTCTCAAGATTACTTGAATTTAACAATGGTGAATTAAAAAAATGTTCCTTGAAGCAGTGTGCAAAACTCTTATCAATATGTCCTGCCCCATGCATTTCAATAAGACTCTTGACCTTTGCTATTGCTCAATTAAAGGTACATACAAGTCTGTTGTTCAGCCTCCAGTGGGGACAGCGGATGATAATACGGCCCTGCTTGTCCCTGTATATAAAAATGATTTAAAAAGAGAAAGATCACAGACTAAGAGTATTATGTGGTCTAAGGAGTCAACTGCATATCTGCAAGGATGTATGGACTGGCTTTTTTTATGCACAACTCCTGCTTGGAAATTGATGAACTTGCAGATTATGTTAGTAGCCATATCTTATTCTGTGAAGATATGCTCATACCCTGTAAGACTGTCAACATATTTCCAAACAATAAGCCATGTTTCACAAAATACCTAGAAGTACTTATGAATGAAAGATGTAGAACATTTTATGAGGATAATTTGGCAAAAAGATTGGAATTGCAGAAAGAGATTAAAATGAAAGTGTGGAAAGCAAAGTCAAGTTATAAAATAAACCTGGAGAAAGAGTTAGGAAAGTATGAATAATCTAGGGTAAGTGTGAATGGAGATAACTGGATTTAAAGGTTGTGAGAAATTCAGTTACTGTACCGGGGTATGACTCTAGTAGTCAATTGGTTAAATAATTAAATATGATAACTATTGATACTGTATTAATCCTGAAGGAAATGTTATCCAATAGGCTATCACGTGCTGCTGGACTGCGATAGAAATCCAATAGCTTATACACAAATACTAAACACATATACAATAACAAATCCAAAATCACACTGAGAAATAAAAAAAAATTAAAAAGGCACAAGAAAATCACCAATAATAATATTAATAATAATAATAAAATACATAAGTAAACCAGAGTCACTGCATCATCATTATACAGAATAATACACATTCTCAACATTTATGTTGTTAATGTTGTTCAGTACAGATATTTTATTGTGGCTAAGGCCCTCTACTTTACTTCATATGTCAAATCATTGTAATCACACAACCTCCTGTGGCTTATTATCTTCATGTATTCTCAGCAACAAAATATTAAATATACTAAACATCTTAACAAGATTCTTCCTTTAGATATTTTAGTTTCACAAATATTGTGAAACACAGAAAGTATCAGATCTTTTGAAATGAGGTGATATCCATTAAGATATTGTGACTTTTTTCTTGAAAAACAGTCTAATAACTTGTTGCCTTACTGTTGTCAGATTTAGACCATAAATAAGAGGATTTAAAATCGGTGGCATGAGTAAGAATTCCAGGGCCATGAAATTACGGAGACTTTGAGGCATATTCTTTGAACCATAACGACTGTACAGTACATCAAACATAAATGCAGTTGTCACATTGATCAGTGCAAGCAGATGTAGTACACATGTTTGTATTAATTTGTGTCTGCCTTCTATTGACTTTCTGCACTTTATAATTAAGTAAATGTATGAGAAAAATATCAATACTGCATCTCCAAAATATGTAAGAATAACAATGTACCCAAACACATTATTTACTGTTGTAGAAACGCAAGAAAGTTTTGCAACTGCCCAAATCTCACAGTATAACTTTTCAATATTAAAACCACATAAGTTAAGTCTAAATATTAACATAATTAGAAAAGATATGCCAACAAATGAAGTAAGCCAGCAGAAAAGGATACATTTAAGAATTTTCTGATTTGTCATTATTGAATGATACTCCAGTGGTCTACATATTGCCACATACATGTCATATGCCATTACCGTTAATGTTGAATAGTCACACATAAGAGATGAATAAATGACAAATATCTGAATCATACATCCAACATAGGAAATTACATGATCATGGGCTAATAAATCATAGATAAATTTAGGGTAGAATCCAGAAGTGCCAAAAAGTCCATTCACACACAGATTACATATAAAAAGATACATTGGCTCATGAAGCTTCTTATGTAAGAGTATAGTTATTATTACAGTTGCATTACAAAAGACCATCAGGGGATAATACAGTGCAGTCAAAGATAACAAAACATATCTGTTCTCCATTGTTTCATTCAGACCAGAGAGTGTAAATACTAAAACACTGGACTCATTCTTCAGTGGTGACTGCATCTTGAATGATAAACAGTTATTATGTGGATTTTGTTACTGGACACTTATTAGACAACTAATTAGGTATAGAAAGTTCTATAACTTCAATTGCACTGAGTTACAGAATAGTTGAAATCTTACCATGTTCTCTGTTTGCATGTTTCGTTGTAGTGTTTTGCAAAGGTTTGATTTGGTTTGCTATATATGGATACTGGTCTCAAGCTAATTGCCTTGATACAATACAATGAAAACAATCTTAACAAGCTCTCTAAAGACTATTTTAAGATAAATGAATACCCACATGCATAATTGTACTGTACATTATGTACATTTCCAAGCTGAACTAGCATGCAAATATGAAACACTTTCCATCTCTCAATATATCAATTTGGCTGTTATAGGTTGATTATACATCCTCTCTTCTAGAAAAAAATGCGTCTGGCTAATTTATAAATTGCCCAAAACCTTCTATTATTTATTATAATTTTCGCGCATCAGGGAGCCGCTATCAATATGCAGAGTATTTAAATCACTTTGGAAGTAGCTCGTGTTGGAAGCGGCTTTGCCAAATACGCATTTTATGCATTCAATTGGGCTGATTTGAAACTGTTGCGGAGGGTTGATTTTCACCCGTGGGTTAAAAGTTTGAAATATTGCATAAATTACATTTGAATTAAATGCTTGTACTGAAACATTTTGCATTCTACCTAGGATAAAACTGTGATGGATGTTAAGTTTTGGGAAGGATGGCCACTGGTAGGAAGCCTTTTAGATGTGTTTATGTTCAATCTGCATAACGGTGACTGTAAAATATGTATTTTAGGAATGGAAATGACATATTTTGAGTTTTGATATTTGTGATATGGTCATTGCACTACTTTTGGGCCGGGCCGGCGCACCTCAGTCCTTGAAACGCCATTGCACCTCAGTGTACAATGGTTTTCGTTTGCATGCTATTTGTTCCGATTTTACTTTCACTTTTGAACACGTTCAGCAAGGAGGGGAGAGAATGGAAAGGGCTGGGGTGCCATGAACCCGCATCTGCTTGCGAATCGCTCTTGTGGTAGCCTACTTTGATAGGCTAGCTACACTGCTTTAAGTCAGAAGCTGATTGATCTGCTCAAATCGAACACAACTTTATGCGCTCTGCAGACGGTGCGCGCACATGCTCCTCCAATTAATTATCCATTAATGGTTAAAATAAATAAGTTTGTTAAGAAAACTGTGGGGGCACAAATCCTTTCTGAAATCCCCCCCATCCCCCCTGTGCTGGGCCTGCTTTGGGGTCTTTCTTTACCCCTCAGACACATACCTACTAGGGATGTGCATTTTAAGCAAAAGTAATATTCGATAATCGCTGTGTGTTATTCGATTACTATTCGAAAATCGCACCCTCTCGGCATGTACTACACACACGCACGCACGCACGCACACACGCTCACACACACAAACACACACACACACACACAAACACACACACACACACATAAACAGAGAGAGGGAGAGAAACCATTCAGGCTTTCAATCTGTAAGATAACAGTTTAATTAATTAGAAAATAGTCTATCTTAACCTGAGCCAATTAATGGTTTTAACTTATGATTGCTGAAACATATTAATATAACATAACCGAATGAGGCATTTATTAACAGAACAGTCCGTCGATTATCAACTGCCTATAAGGTTAGGACAGTTCTATTTTAAAAATGAGCATGAACATTCATATTATAAAAAAATTTAACCGTTTGATTAATTAATGAATGAATATTATGGCTTAAAACATAAACAGAATATCATTCTTAAAACATTATGCGCTAAAACATATTGTGAACAGCCTGAATGACGACACTTATTATGTGAACATTAATTTTAACGTCTGTCATAACAATAACCTATTTCATATATATATATAAACATTTATTTGAATTAGCAAGAGAGAGTGAGAGGGGTATGAAAGTTGCGCGTACACCTGCATCTGCGCGTCTCTCTATACAAGCAATGAGGCTTAGTTACTTCAAAAACAGCGATGTTACCCCTCATTGCAGAGAAATATAATGTTGCGAGTCAGTAGCCAATCGAAGCTATTTTACTAAGAAAAAGCTTCCGTGCTGTTTGTGCGCTGCGCGATCTCTGATATCTGTGTGCAATAATGTGTGTGTGCGTGCGTCTATGAAAGCAGCATAGCCTCTGAATATAGTTTTGGTTTAGCTACGAACCCGAGCCCGAAGCTATCCATTAAACATTAACCCAACCCGAAACCCGAAAGCATTTCGGGACCCGCAGGCTCGGGTCGGGAAGCAGACCTCTATTGTGAACAGCCTGAATGACGGCACTTATTATGTGAACATTAATTTTAACGTCTGTCTTCATAACAATAACCTATTTCATATATTAAATGTTCACATGCTCGGGAAGAAGACGAGAGTGCAATCTGTTCACACTTAGTCCGGGGAACTTTTAATTGAAACGAGGGAACAAATATAGATCCCTGCATCTTATCAGAATTCTCCACCTGAGTCATCACCTCCACCTATCTTAACGTCCGAACGCCCGCGTGTCTTTCTCTCTCTCCTCCACATTACAAAGCTGCTGCTGCAACCATTAAAATAGTTCCGAATAATTCGTTTCGTTTCTTTATTAATTTAATTCAGAAATATGATTGGAACATTTTATGTTTTTAAATTCAAGTTTTTTTTTTTTTTTTTATACCAAGCGGCCAGCGCAAGTTTGATCAGTTTATCTTTCTCAAATAAATAATTAAATAAATAAATAAGATTTATGTCATATTTTAAGAATAAAGTCAAAATTACAATAATAAAATCATGTTATATTGCGTGAAGTTAAAGTGAAAATTACACCTGTATACTCCGCTAATAAAAAAGAAAGTCTGTGGCATCCAACCTGTCATTATTCACATTTAACACAAAAACAGCACAAATCATTTTACATAAATATTTATGGTTATCAACCAGTGGAATATTACATTATTCATTCAACAAAAATTTGAATGCAGCGAGCTCGTCACGACTTCATAAGTGGAAAACGCTCCGGTTACTATGGTAACCTCGGTTCCCTGAAAGCGGAACGAGACATCACGGAGATTACTCCGTTATGGGAACTCCTTCCTCCAACCTTTCCTGAAGACCTATTGGCTCACGCCAGTCAATGACTGGCCAATTGTCGCGAAGCATGCAAATATGACGAGCTCGAGAGGCAGTATAAATGCAGCGATAATACGCCAGAATCTGAACTGAACGCCGCTTGGCTGAACTAGCAGCGATCACGGCGATCACCGTGATGTCTCGTTCCCGCTTTCAGGGAACCGAGGTTACCATAGTAACCGGAGCGTTCCCTTTCAAGCTGTCACGAGACATCACGGAGATTACTCCGTTATGGGAGCGTTATTCAATCCCGCCGTGAGAGGCTACGGACAGCCTGAACCAGATACACAGCGAAAGCATTCCCACCAATAACAGAGCTCGAAGGGCGGGCTCACAGCTGATAGATGGAGATAAGCCAATGAGCGCCTACACCTCAGGTATACAAAATTTGCATATCTGGCAAGTGACTACATGGGCTGCGCTGAGAGCAGGGCAGAACACATCCAGCCATAGCAGTATTATAGGAGCTATACAGAGTAACTGTGTTTGAGCAGCATACCATAACATGACCATGTCCGCGCACTGAACTCAGGGCCGACAACAACACCTCATAAGGGCTGCGTAATGTACTGTACAAGCAGCACCTCCCACAAAGGTAACTTAGCAACATGAATTAGTTACTCACCGACCGCTCTTGGGAGGCTAAGGACTGAACGTCCAGCTTGTAAAACCTGGCGAAGATATTCTGCGAAGACCACCGGCTGGCAAGCAATATCTTGAATACACATACATCTCAACCACGCTAGGTGGAACGATAGCCCTCAATGCACAGAGGGAATTTCCAAACCTTGGGTTGTATATGCCTCCTTGATAGCGTCCACAATCCATTGTGACAGACTCAGCTTCGATACGGCTCGGCCGTTCGTACACCCACCATAGCATCCAGAAACTGGATCGATCAAACAGCTTGAACGGTCAATGTAAAATCTCAAAAACACTGACGGGCAAACTGCAGTCTGGGCGTCCGCACTCTGTGAGGGCGATGATTTAGTAGCAAAGGCTGACGGCGAACCGCCTCCGTCCTTTCAAGGGGTAGACAGTGATTTAGGCACGTATTCCAATCTCGGCCGGAGAGTGACACTGCAGTCCCGGGACCGAATCGAATGCAGTCGCTGTCCACAGAAAAAGCGTGTAATGCTCTATGCGCTTAGTCAAGCAAAGGCTAGAAGGACTGTAGTTTTAAGGAATAGTTCCTTCAACCTACGGATGTTAAAAGCCCAATGGCTGCAATGAGAGTTTTACCCCACTTCCTGGTCCCAGAGCGGAAACGAAAGTGGACATGGGGATGTAGTCTTTTACCGAACGATTGCCCGCTCTGCGGAACGGACACGGCAATGGCGCGACATAGACTTCAGTGTCGATGGTAACGATCCACTATCCAGTCTGTGCAGCGGAAACTCAGAACATACGGTGCAAGTAGTCAGGTCGATATGAGCCGGACTCCTTCACAAACACTCCCATTTGAAGCATACAAACGTTTTGTACAGGGTTTTCGCGCTCCCATGAGCATGCGAGACTGTAAGGCGCCCTCTCTGATACCCCTGAAGCGATCACACATGATGGCTCTATAGTTTCAGGTTCGACCTGGGATAGCATATATTTCCTGCCGGGAACGGCAGGCGGTGCCTCCAGCAGTTCCGTCAAGTCTGGGAACCCAGGCTGGATTCAGGGCGATGAGTATCCCTGATGCTCGCTCCACCCTGATCTCTCATAACACCAGCGGTAACATTCCTTGATCGGAGGAAATGCATACGGGCTAGCTGCTGGTCAGCGTGATGTCAGCGGGAGTGAAGAACAACAGGCAATGCGTGTTCTCGCTCTGGCGAACAGATCCACCTCCGCTCTCCTTAAAGATTTATGTATGAAACCACAGGCGTGCTGTCGGTGCGAATCAGTACATTTTGCTGGTCCAGCTGTGGCTGAAAATCCTTTAGAGCTAAGAAGACTGCTTCCAGCTCCAGGCGATTTAAGTGCCACTGGCTCTGAGGTTCCAGCTACAGTCCCGAAGCTGGCATTCCCTCGCACACTACTCCCCAGCCGCTGTAATACCCTCAACTGAACAGAGCTGCCCTGCCTGAAAGGCGCAGGGAAGACAATTGGCCGCGGCTCGATCTCGCGAGAGGCTGGATTCATCTCCACGCGATCTCACGAGAGGCAGGCTCTCATCCCACGCGATCTCACGAGAGGCAGGGTCTCATCCCCCACGCGATCTCGCGAGAGGCGGGTTCTCATAGCTTAGGGACTCCAAGTGAATAAACAGAGAGTCTATGTGGCTGATAAGCGTATCCAGGGACCGAGCTAAAATCAGCCAATCGTCCAGATAGTTGAGGATGCGCCTTCCGATCTGAGTGGGAAGTGCTGCATTGATGCACTTTGAAAGTGCGTGGGGCGGAGCAGCCGGACGGGGAACAGAGTATTGGAACGCTGTGCTTCTCCTGACAGTTGACAGCTATTCAGAAAAACCGTCCTGAGTATGCGGTGCTATCCGAATGTAAAAGTTCGGCCCTTTAAATCCACGGACGCAAACCAGTCCCCGGGCGGTCGCGCCAGGATCTGCTAGCGTTAGCTAGCATCCTGAACGGACGCTTTCCAAGCGCCTGTTGATGGGTCCGAGATCTAGAATCGGGCAGAGTCTACCCTCTCTCTAGGCACCCCAAACAGCGGCTGGACAAAACAGCCGTCCCGCCTGTTCGCTGAAAATTGCTCTATTGCTCCTTCCCGAGCAATTTTATAGCTCTTGTTAGGATAAGGGCATTTCGAGTCAGTGTTAGAGACTACGCCACGCCATTGAAACGGGGTGGTCTGTGTCTGAATTGAAGGGTGTACCGCTCTTATGCAGAGCAGCCAGCGTGAGATTCTTGGAATCGCTTCACGCTCATGAACTGACACAGCGGCTACAGCGGCTGGCAGCTATAACCCGTGTGGGCAGTGGGTCCGGTCGCTAAGGGGAGGGGCGAGCGGCGGTGGTGACTGAGCGAGGAGGAAGCTCCTCGTGCAAACGTATGCTTTAATGAACACACTTCGTCCCACACATTTTACAATTTTGAGACAGCTTGAGGGCTCCTGCACTGGTCGTGGTGCCTCTTCCCGGTCTCTTAACTTGTCAGAGAAGACCTCGATCCCGGGGTCTTCTACAACATAGCGGCTGTAATAACTACAGGCTGACTATGCTATACGACCTAGTTGAACACCACGTGAAGGCGTAAACAACTGGCGAATAGTCCGGCGAAATCTGGGAGGCTGATAGGATGCGCCCTTTCAAGGCATCAGGTGACTCGCGCCGCGCAGTCTTCCACAATATAGCGGCTGTAATAACCACAGGCTGACTGCTATACGACCTAGTTGAACACCACGTGAAGGCGTAAACAACTGGCGTAATAGTCCGGCGAAATCTGGGAGGCTGATAGGATGCGCCTTCAGGGCATCAGGTGACTCCGCCTTGGCGCAGTCTTCCACAATATAGCGGCTGTAATAACCACAGGCTGACTGCTATACGACCTAGTTGAACACCACGTGAAGGGGCGTAAACAACTGGCGTAATAGTCCGGCGAAATCTGGGAGGCTGATAGAATGCGCCTTCAGGGCATCAGGTGACTCTCGCGATCCTCTAAGCGGCTGTAATAACTACAGGCTGACTGCTATACGACCTAGTTGAACACCACGTGAAGGCGTAAACAACTGGCGTAATAGTCCGGCGAAATCTGGGAGGCTGATAGGATGCGCCCTTCAGGGCATCAGGTGACTCTCGCCGCGCGATCCTCTACAATATAGCGGCTGTAATAACTACAGGCTGACTGCTATACGACCTAGTTGAACACCACGTGAAGGGGCGTAAACAACTGGCGTAATAGTCCGGCGAAATCTGGGAGGCTGATAGGATGCGCCTTCAGGGCATGCCGCTGGGCGCAGGGGTGTCATGTGACCTCACCTTCGCGGCGCCGCAGGGGTGTCATGTGACTCCTCACCTTCGCGCGCTTTCGCAGGAGCATCAGATCCCATCGCCTTCGCACGCTTTGTGAATTAGAAAACATGTCCTCTACACAAGGCGCCGATGCTATCATGTGAATTATAAAAAGTTCACTACACACTGTAGCCGCTGACAAGGGGCTGTTACCATGTGAATTATAAATGTCCTCTACCCACTGTAGCCGCTAATAAGGGGCTATTATCATGTGAATGAGAGGTTGTCCCGATCACACGGTAGCCACTAATGAGGGGCTATTATCATGTAATGAGAGGTTGTTCCGAACACACGGTAGCCGCTAATGAGGGGCTATTATCACGTGAATGAGAGGTTGTCCCGATCACACGGTAGCCGCTAATGAGGGGCTATTATCGATGTAATGAGAGGTTGTTCCGAACACACGGTAGCCGCTAATGAGGGGCTATTATCATGTGAATGAGAGAGGAGCGATTGTGCTTTGCAAACAGCAGAACGCCGCTCTGAGGCGGGGGCTGCATGCTTACACAGTGGGTTCTTCCGTGCAGCATCTGCGGCGACGTGAGATCCCTTTGCTCCCGCATTTGCCCTCGGCTCTCCGCACCGCCATGGAAGGGCGTGAGAAGCCGGGCTGATGTCCTGTCCTGCAGGTTCGACGGTGAGAGGAATGCGGACATTCAGTCTGCATGAGCTCATCACCTGAGTCCCGAAGGTCCACCGCTGATCAGAGGGCAGACGGACTACCTTAAGAAATGTCAAACTCACCTGAACGCTGCAGAGGAGCAGCCATGAGGCCTGCCCTCGAATGAGCGAACCTTAACCGTGAGTTGTAACATTTAAGCCATAACCTAGGTTCAGCAAGGTGAAGAAAAATTCTGACGTATTGTCGCTGGCGCTGCATTTATACTGCCTCTCGAGCTCGTCATATTTGCATGTCGACAATTGGCCAGTCATTGACTGGCGTGAGCCAATAGGTCTTCAGGAAAGGTTGGAGGAAGGAGTTCCCATAACGGAGTAATCTCCGTGATGTCTCGTGACAGCTTGAAAGGGAACCGGATGTTTCCGATAGCACGTGAAGGTGGCAGAGAAGTGCTCTGGCTCAGCACAGTGAAGTGCATCGTTTTGTTAACTTTGTGGTTTATTATTTTGGGTTGTTTGGGATGCTGAAACAAACGGCCCTCTCACTATATATTTGCTTAACTGGTCTATTGTTCACGCAATCAGGCTGCACGTATCAGAAGTTCCGTGCTCCGGCGCGGTTAGCGCTCACACTAGCCTACTTGTGTGCCGCGCCAGAGTCCAAATGAACCGCACTCTGGCCCACCTCTTACAACCAAGCCAGGGCCTGCTAAACAAACCGCGTCCGAGCGCGGCACAGAGCGATCACATCAGTCAAACGAACAGGGCTTTGGGGCTCAGACGCGCTCGGGCACGGTTCAAAACACCCAGTGTGGGTACACCTTTAGAAAATAATCGCATAACCTAATCGATATTCTATAATTAAATTGACTATTCGAATATTCGAAAATCGTGACCCATCCCTAATACCTACATCCTCCCCCCACTGTCCTCTTTTTGAAAACTAAAATATGGTCACCCTAGCAGTTAACCCTTTCACTGGTGAGTTTAAAATAATCTAGCAGTCCCCCCATATTTTGACTGGAAACAAGACAAAAAAATCTAAGAAAAGCATTTTTTGCTGTGAATTGATAAGATATATAAATTAATCAATACTCACACTTGAGATAGTCTGTTGCACAGATATGCGCTTATCCTCCTCCATCCCCAACTCCTCCTTATGCAGATACATGATCACTTAAGATGCTGTTTCGTGTTTCATGAACTCTACATGATCGTCTGCGGATACTCTTATTACTTGAAAGGCCGATTTTCATTGAAACAACCCATTCTTTGATGCTTAACTCTCCTGCATTATTTCAACGGCCACTGAATTCTGGAAGCTTTCTATCATCTCGGGAACATAAATAGAAGCTGGGGTCGACTGAGCGGCAGCTTGATGCTCAATACATTTTTTGCTAATGACAGGGCTACCCTTGAGAAAACCGCGGAGGCATGTGGGTGGCCCCAGATGAACTGGCCAGTGCGCCTCATTCCGCTGCTAACCGGGAGGCGCAGTTGGCAGCGCAGCAGCTGCCAGTTCAGAACCTCCTGGTCTGACGACCTGAAGCGAGCCATCCTCCAGCGGGGTTGGCGGAACAACAACATCGCCAGCGCTAGATTGCTAGAGCTGGGGGAAAACGTCCGGCCCTTCATGATGGCTCACCAGCTCCGGGACGCGTGCCGCAGATGGCTGTTGGCTGGGGAAGGCGGCGTCAACCAGATCATCGACCGTGTGGTGCTGGAACAATTAATTGCGCGGTTACCCAAGAAGACCGCGCAGTGGGTCCAGTCCAGTCCTCCGCAACATTACCGCAAAAAGTGTAGCGGAGGCTCTGTTCGGTATGATCTCCCGGGTGAGAATCCCGAAGGAGATTCTCACAGATCTCTTTCTCTCTCCCCTCTTCTTCTTTTTCTCCCCCTACATTTCTTCCTAGGTCCCGTGCCGGCGTTGTACCCAGGGCCCAGCCCCGATGGAGGGGAGGTCCGGCACCGGAGTCGGTGGCCGTGAGAGCCCACGCCAGGGAGGCGGGGTCAGCCAGCCTGAGCTCCACTTCTATTCCCGTTCCTCCGGTCTCTCCATGCCAATTCCTTGTCCCAGGGTGGCGGGGAAGCCTGGGCCTGCCTGTTGGCATTGCGGGGACCCGGGCCACTTTATCGATCGTTGTCCAGTGATGGAGGTGGGGACACTGGTCCAGGTTCCGGACACCCCACAGGCTGCCCCCGATCCGGCTGGTGGGTACCAAATACCTGTGAGTATTAAGGGGGGTACTTATTGGGCTTTGGTGGATTCAGGATGTAACCAAACCTCGATCCATCAAAGCCTAATTCAGCCCGAGGCATTGGATAAGAGCTGCATGGTTCAGGTGAGGTGTGTACACAGGGACATGGTGAAATATCCAGTAGTGCTTCTAGCTATCCAATTTCGGGGGCAAAAGCATAATGTGGAGGTGGCCGTTAACCCCCGCCTCCGGCATCCGCTGATTTTGGGAACCAATTGGCCAGCGTTTAAAGTTTTATTGGGAGTTTTGTGTGTGGATGCCTTCTGCGGAAAAGAAAAGCCGGGGAACGGGGGAGGCTGAGCCAGGACCCGCTGAGGCGGCACCAGGGGAACGGAACGCAGTCGAGAGGCTAATCCTCACGGAGCGTGATGATTTTCCCCTGGAGCAGTCTCAGGACGAGTCACTGAGAAACGCTTTCGATCAGGTCCGTTCCATTGACGACCAGCCTCTCCAGTCCGCACGGCCCCCTTCCTATCCCTATTTTGCTATTTTAAAAGATAGGTTGTATTGAGTGACCCAGGACGTAAGTGGCGAGGGACGATCTCGGGCCAGAAGTGAACACCAAAATCCAGTCACTCACTCTGGCCCCAGGGGGAGATCACCTCTCGCCCTCCCAGCTCACCGATGTAGCCAGATTGCAGAAAGAGTTTGCAGACGTGTTCTCGCCCCTGCCCGGTCGAACCAATCTCATCCAGCACCATATTGAGACGGAGCGGGCGTGAGTGTGCAGCCGGCCGTATCATTTACGGAACACAAAAAAAGTGGTTCAGTCAGAATTAGAGGCAATGTTAGAGATGGGAGTGATAGAAGAGTCCCACAGTGACTGGGCGAGCCCGATCGTTTTGGTACCTAAAACAGACGGCTCGGTTCGGTTCTGTGTGGATTATCGCAAGGTGAATGCGGTGTCGAAATTCACGCCTATCCAATGCCGCGGGTTGACGAATTGCTTGATCGGCTGGGTACCGCCGTATTTATTAAACTCTGGACTTAACCAAAGGATATTGGCAGATCCTTATCGCCCTTATCAAAAGAAAAGTCAGCCTTCACAACGCCGTTCAGGATTACACCAATTTTTCACACTTTCGCTTGTTGTTGGGGCGCCCGCTACCTTTCAGCGCCTCATGGACAAAATCCTCTGACAAACCGCATATGCCGCTGCCTATCTGGATGACATTATCATCTACAGTCAGGACTGGCAGCGGCATATGGTGCACCCGCGGAGGTACTGAGAGTGCTGAGAGGGGCGGGGCTAACGGCCAACCCAAAGAAGTGTGCGATTGGGCAGGTGGAGGTTCGATATCTGGGTTTCCACTTGGGTCACGGACATGTGCGTCCCCAAATTGATAAGACGGCAGCTATTGCGGCCTGCCCGAGACCCAAGACCAAAAAGGAGGTGAGGCAGTTCCTGGGGCTGGCGGGATATTACAGAAGGTTTATTCCTGATTATTCGGAGCTCAACAGCCCGCTGACTGACCTCACTAAAAAGGAGGTCCCAGATACGGTCCAGTGGACGGAGCGGTGTCACAAGGCTTTCACCCAAGTAAAGGCTGCTCTGTGTGGCGGGCCGCTATTAAATTCTCCTGACTTTTCTCTCCCCTTCTTGCTGCAGATGGACGCATCGGACCGGGGGCTGGGAGCCGTCCTGACCCAGGAGATAGGGGGTGAGGAGCGCCCGGTGCTGTACATCAGTCGAAAGCTCTCTAAGAGAGAGACGATGTACAGCACCATTGAGAATGAGTGTTTGGCGATCCGGTGGACGGTCCTCACCCTCCGCTATTATCTCCTGAGACGGGAATTCACCCTCTGTTCGGACCACGCGCCCTTGCAGTGGCTCCACCGCATGAAGGATACCAACGCGCGGATCACCCGTTGGTATCTGGCATTACAGCCCTTCAAATTCAAGGTGATCCACAGCCCGGGGACGCAGATGACTGTAGCCGACTTCCTCTCCAGAAATGGGGGGGGCTTCCCGGCCTGAGTCGGGCGGTGGGGGTATGTGGCGAGGGGGGCGTGGTTCAGCGAAGTCTGCAGCAGGAGAAAGACTCAGGAGACAGCGGTAAGTAAGTGGGTCAAGTGCAAAATGAGGAACACCTGTGTCTGATTGCAGTAATTGGAGTGGAGAGACCGGATAAAGCCACCATGGAACGGGAGTTCAGGAGAGACGGAGTGGAGACTCGGGCGCATGGACTGTGAGAGGAGACAGCCAGAACGAACACAGAGAGTGAACGCTGAGACAACCGAGAGAGTTGATGTACCGAGACGCGCAGAGTGCGCACCTGTTTAAGTTTATATTCAAAACCAATAAATCACCCGAGTCTCCACGAGCCAACCTTGTCCGCTTCCTTCCTTCCTACGAACGTTGTTACACCAATACTGATTCATTTTTAATGTGTGCTTTTTACTTTCTGTTTTCAAACAGACTACTGAATCCATAGTTCCTCGACCTTTCCTAAATCCACTCTGATAAGGACAAAACAATCTTCTTTTTCTATATAAAATGTCATTCTATCAACAATCATCCTTTCCATTATTTTCCCTAAATGAGATGTAATGCATTTGGTCTGTAGTTTGCTGGATTTGTGGGTTTTCTGGTTTTAATATGGAATTATGACTGCATCTTTCCAACTAGTAAGTAGACAACCTTCTTTCCACAGTTTATTACAAAAACATAATACATTACTTTGATTTAAAAATCCTAAATGGTTAAACCATTTATATAATATAACAGATCTGAACATTCCTGAAAAGTTCATCTAAAATGTTCTAGAGCTCGTCTCATTTCTTGTAACGTGAAAGGTGCATCTATAGTATCCCTTGTACATTCTTGTTTCTATAAAGCATTTTCGTCTCTAGTTTTATTTCTTCCTTGTATGCCATCTTCTGATAGATTATTAGAACTATGCATTTTAACAAGAGTCTTAGCTATCATTTAAAATGTATCTTCATTTGATACTGCCACAATTTCTCAGATTTTAAAACTGGGTATTGCCAATCTCTTCTAATTCCCCTCATCTTTCTTATCATTTCCCATACCTCACCTTCCGGAGTTGTTCTACCAAATGTATTACAATATTCTCTCCAGCTAATTATGTTTGCCTTTCTCACCACTTTCTTTACTTTTGCTTGAATCATTTTGTACTCCACTAATCTTTGAAAATTATGAGTTATGAATTATGACTTTTAAAATTGTAAAGGCTTTATTTCTTTCTTTAATGATTTTACTACACTCCTCTGTCCACCATGGTACTGGTTTCCTATTAATTTTACCTTTACTTTTAGGTATCACTAGATGTGATGCTTTTAAAACAACTTCTCTAAATTCCACACCAATTCCCACTCAGGACTGTCAGATCATCTTCTTCTTTTGCTACACGGTATACACTTAGGATTAAAAAGGCTGGTACTATGTTTAAAAAATATGAGAATATGGCCAGAGGATGCTATTCCTATGCTTCATGACAGCTTTCATCGTACAACATGGGATGTGTTTAAGGGAGAGGGCACGTTTACACGTGAATCTCTGGATGAATACACCACAAATAATTTATACTATATGAATTTTTGTGTGGACAGTGTAACATCCTGGAAGCAAGTACATGTGGCATCAAATAGGAACCCTTGGATGACACACAATGTACAACAACTAATTAGACCTAGGAATGTAGCATACAGATCGGGGACACTAATACCTATAGCTTCAGTTAGCCTATTTATTTTTCTCCAACATCAAAATGTAACCAATGTTCCCTATAGGTTTTTTGTTACAGTTTGATACAAAGGTATTAACACATTAATCTGTTTTTATTATTATTAATAATAATTAGTTAGCTAAAATATTATTTATTATGTAAGCAATGCTTAATAGTAGTGCGATTTTCAGATTTTATAGATTAATTCAATTTAATGTTTTGCCACAATTTTACATTTTAGAAATCGAGGAATCATGATTGACAAATTAACTGAGAAACTTGAGCTGAGGGTTTTTATTATGTGTCAAAGCCTAAACTAAAAACGTTTTCAAGCTTGAAAATGAAGACTGTCTAGACTTCCAAAGACAATAATGATGAAAGAGTATCAAAAATAAAAACATTTTGTATGAAGATTAATGAAATTCATTCAAAATGAATTTGGAACAACATGAGGGTGAGTAAACCATGACAGAATTGTATTTTGTTTTAGTGGACTATCCATTTAAGACAACTCAAATGTTCCAACTATTCAGTAATTTCTGATGATCTCAGCTAAAATGTTAAAATGTTGCCAAGTAAATGTAAAGTTGTCCTGACATGTGTCCTACCTTGTGTCTTGAAAATAATCTGCCGAGTCTTTTCAGATAGTAATCTGCCAGGATCATAGCTTGAATGGCTGATGCCATTATTTTTATGAATCATAAGACAACTTTTAACCACTACAAACTTAGCATTCACAATTACCTGACATCTGTATAAAAAAACAAATCAACTTTAGGATAGGTGTTAGGTGTAAGTCGAAATATATAAAAAAATCCATCTATATTAGTTAAGTATATAACTACAATCAGAACTTAAAATACTTCACTGGTATTTTTCTGAAGCAACACAAAATACCAAAATACTTTGACAGAATGATAGACAAACTGAAATGTATGATGTTATTCACTCTGCTAATTCAGTCTGAATCAAATTGGTGACACACTACATTACAACAAACATGACTGGTCCTTAGATGTCATGATGCCATTCTTGTGGGATGTTCCTTTTTTTTTTCTTTTTTTTTTCTTTTTTTTTCTGTGTTGTGTATTCACGATTTGATCAATCTTTAGGTTTAAATATTAATCTAATATTCACAAAACAAAAGTATATTATTGCTTCAGAAGACTTAAATTTTGTGCTGCTGGTAATTTCTGGTAATCATCTGCAATAATAGCAATTCATCAAAAAATGAAAACTGAAGAACAATGTATAACTGTTTATAACATGACTAATTACATCTTGTACAACACTAAAGCCCATCAATTTGTTTAATGTGAATTCTACTTACTTCATTTTATGCTCATATTAGTATTCCAGCCGTTATAAAACAGAATGTATTCCTGTTTTTGTAAAAGTACGAAGTAGTATCGTACAGCTCCGGTTACCCACATGCAACCACGATTAATTTGTCCTCCATTGTTTTTTTTGGATTTTCTGCCTCTGTTCACGTCATTGCTAGAGCAAGCTCCTGATTGGTTATTGCGGCACGAATATCCGCCAAAGCTCAGATTTTCAACTCGCGCTATTCACGCGAATAACAAATGCTCAATTAGCCACCACCTCATTTAGCAGCGCTATTCTGTGTATGAGGCGGCGCGAATGGCGCGCAAATTGTGCGATTGATGCGCCATTTGAATAGACCCCTTCACGGTATACGCCACAGGAAAATTTGAAGTTCAGTGCGCATGTCGGGGTCAGAACGTTGATTCCATCCCATTGTGTTAACCAGAGAATTTCGTCAAGACAAAACTTAGGGCTGTGACGGTAGATTTTACCACCGCGGTGGTAATGGACCAACTACTACAGGTGGGGCGGTGTTGTGATATATATATATATAATTCTGAAAGCAAAAATAAATAAATGAGGCTCAATCATCTATTAACAAACATACGTGTTTATTTTAGCACTTACGCCAGTCAACACTCAGCCTGCAAAACACTAAAATAAATATCAAATAAATAATACAGTTAAATAGGAAAGTAGCCTTAAATGAGAAAGTTAAATACACCCGTGTGTGACGTCACGCACTACCGCCAGTGGCAACCGACCACTGCCGGTGACGCGGTTGTCACGGCCACATTACAGCCCTAGACAAAATGCCTACTTGTTGCGTCGTGGACTGTGAAAATCGCACCAGTTCTGGAGTCAAGTTTTTCAGGATTCCTCCAGGATCTCATCCGTTTCAAAAAATAGACGACATCTGTGACTGCAAGCTATTAAACGGGCAGACTGGGACAATACTACGATCAAAGAGGCTCGTGTTGGTAGCGTTCACTTCATATCAGGAAACGTTAAAGTCATCCTTTATCATCCCTTTCTGTTTCTGTTAAACTCGAAAGCCTGGATTGCATGAACAGTTTTCTGTACGTTAAGCTATGCAGGTTAATAGTTTTGTAAATGTCATGGACCTGTGTCTGGTTTTTGAAAAAACACCCGTATAATATTTTGCCTTGAGTAAAATTTATTTATTTAAAATGATGAATCTATGCTTAATATGAAACACATTTATGTATTTATTATATTATCGTTTAGTTATTTAATTAGTTATGAAAGATAGGCTATAAAATGCATAATAGCTATATTATACAAACGTGACTTCTTGAAAAAATTTGTTAGAAATCATGAATAATTGTTTTCTTTAAACTATTTTGTGATCAGCCATTTAGACATAATAATCAAAGACTATGGTAGATTAAATTAATTTATAGTAACTTATTTAGATTAAGTTCTCCTCGAATGAATGAATGAGTATATGCCATTTCACTATATAAGTGACTTCAATAAATTATATATATATATAATATTAGGACGTTATAATATAATATATTATATTATTATGACTCATTCAGGTTATTTGCCACCACCTACTAGAGGTTGTAGTTTCAGATTTAAAAACTTTTTTCTATCATTTTCTATTCTATTCTATTCATTTTATGTAGTTATCAGAGTGAGTTAATGAAGGGTCAAGAACAACTCACTAATCTTCAATCAGTAAACGAACACCTGACGCATTACATCCGATCGCTCCCCTCACCAACGCAAAAGACGGTAAGCTTTGCTCTTCCGGATAAATTTGATGGATCTGCTGATCAGTGTAGAGGCTTCATTCGTCAAGTAAGAATCTACTTAGATCATCAAGGGATAAGTTTGAATCTGAAGAGAAGAGGTGTGCGTTTTAATGACGTTACTGACGAGTCGGGCGATCGATTGGGCAGCAGCAGTTTGGGACTCAGACTCACGATTTAGGACCTCCGTAGATAATTTTTTTCGGCAACTTCAAGAAGTGTTTGAATATACCCTGCCGAGGGCAAGAGTGTCGCAACTCAACTCATATTTCACAAGGGTGTCGACGCCAGCAGATTACTCTGTGGAGTGCCGCTCAAAGCGGATTTAATGACATTCTGAAAACAATATTCCAACAAAGCCTCAATCTTGAATTACAATCTGAACTAGCCTGTAAAGGGGAGGATCTATCATTTTCAGACTTTGCAACACTTGCTATTAGAATTGACAACTTGATGAGACAAGCACCGAAACGAAGTAACTACAAGGGAGTTTGTTACGAACTACGAAGTCCAGCCACTAGTTTCCCAACCACTGAACCTAAGTCTAGCAGTGAACCCATGCAACTTGGTGTATCAAGATTATCTGATGAAGAAAGAATGAGACGTCGTCAGCTCCAATTGTGTTTTTACTGCGGTGAAGCAGGCCACCGCAGTGTTAGATGCCCACACAAATCCAAGAATGCACAGAGGGTAACTATTGAACATTTTTCTCTGTTAAATAATAAATCATTCTTGATTCTGGGGCTGTCCTTAATTTGATCAGTAAAAGCATCGTCAAAGAATATAATCTCCCCACTCAACCCTGCATTCCCCCGATCCAGATCAAAGCAATCGACAATACACTCATTGGAGAAGGGATTACGCATCAAACTCAAACACTTATCATGACGGTAGGACTATTTCATCAAGAATTTCCCTATTTCCTCTATGTGGTCAACTCTCCTAAACACAAAATCATCCTGGGACACCCCTGGCTATCGGTACACGACCCTAACATCTCCTGGCATAATGGTGAGCTCCGTCAATGGTCCATGTTCTGCATAAATCACTGCTTCGCCATACGGCCACAACCCTGTTTTACAACCAGCATAGAAAGTCCAGAGACCCATAAGACTATAAACGTCCCCTCTTGCTACAATGACCTATCAGAGGTCTTCAGTAAAACTAAGGCCACACGCTTACCACCTCACAGATCTGGAGACTGCGCAATTGATCTGCTTCCCAATGCCATGCCACCCAAAAGCAAAGTCTATCATCTTTCCAGAACAGAAAACCAGGCCATGGAAGAATACATCAAAGAAGCCATGAACTTTTTTCGTGCATCCACATCACCAGCCGGGGCAGGTTTTTTCTTTGTCGAGAAGAAGGATGGAGGACTGAGACCTTGCATCGATTACAGAGGACTTAATAATGTCACTGTTAAGTTCCGCTACCCATTCCCATTAGTTCCATCCGCTCCCTTGAACAAATTTGTGAAGCCACCATTTACACCAAGCTTGATTTAAGAAGTGCATATAATCTAATCCGGATTAAGGAGGGAGATGAGTTGAAAACAGCCTTCCTCACCACCAGGGGGCACTATGAATATCAGGTCATGCCATATGGACTGAATTCACCAGCTGTTTTCTAATCCTTCATAAATGACATCTTCAGAGATGTGCTGAACCAGTATGTGGTCGCCTACATCGACAACAACTTGATCTACTCCAAATCAGAAGAAGAACACATTGGTCAAGTAAGAAATGTTCTCTCTCAATTACTAGAAAACCAGCTGTACGTTAAGGCAGAAAAATGTGAATTCCATGTGAAGCAAACAACCTTTTTAGGATATCATATTAGTCACGAGGGAGTAAGAATGGATGAGAGGAAAGTCAGGGCAGTCAACCAACCACGATTAAGGAACTCCAAAGATTTCTGGGGTTTGCTAACTTTATTATAGCATTGTCTCTGCCCCGTTGACATCCCTCCTAAAAGGCAAACCCTCGAAATTAATGTGGACAGAGGAGGCTAAAACTGCTTTCACCACTTTGAAAGGAAAATTCACCACAGCACCTATCCTGAAACACCCCGAACCAAGTTTACCATTTGTGGTTGAAGTTGATGCCTCGGACTGTGGAATCAGAGCTGTACTTTCCCAACGTCATGGTCAACCAGGCAAGTTATTCCCATGTGCATTCTTTTCAAGAAAGCTAACAGCAGCAGAATGTAATTATGATGTGGGCAACAAGGAACTCCTCTCTATGAAAGCCGCCATTGAAGAGTGGAGACACTGGCTAGAAGGAGCAACTCATCCTTTTCAAGTAATCACAGATCATAAAAATCTAGAATATATCAAGAGCGCCAAACGTCTCAACCCATGCCAAGCCCCCTGGGCCCTGTTTTTTACCCGTTTCCAATTTACAGTCACATATCGACCAGGCAGTAAAAACAGCAAGGCAGATGCACTTTCTAGACGTTATGACCCCCCTACTAAAAATCTCACACCAGAACCTATTCTTCCTCCTACCGTGGTCATCGCACCAGTGACCTGGGACATTATGGAGGAGCTACAACGGGAACAACAACAGGACCCGACACCTGATCAGTGCCCCCCAAACAGACAGTATGTACCACACAACTTACGTCCACGAATCATGCAGTGGGTCCATGCATCTATTGGTAAGGCCACCCTGGAATTTCTTGCACTCTTCACCTTCTTCAGAACTCATTCTGGTGGCCATCCATGTCAAGGGACGTTACCACATATGTAAAATCCTGTCAAGTCTGTGCTCAGTCAAAAACACCCAAATAATTACCATCCGGACTCCTCCAACCACTACCCATCCCACAACGTCCATGGTCCCACCTTTCCATCGACTTCGTAACTGATCTGCCCCCTTCTGATGGCTTCACCACCATTCTCGTCATTATTGATAGATTCTCTAAATCCTGTCGACTGATACCTTTAAAGAAACTACCTACAGCCATGGAAACAGCTCTCGCCTTGTTCCACCAGGTCTTCCAAGTATATGGCCTTCCAGAGGACATTGTCAGCGATCGGGGCACTCAATTCACTTCCCAAGTTTGGAGGGCTTTCTGCAAACATCTGGACATTAACGTAAGCCTGATGTCAGGTTATCACCCTCAAGCCAACGGGCCAAGTCGAACGCCTAAACTAAGAGATCGGCAGATACCACGAACATACTGCAGCTGAGAACAACAGCGATGGTCAGAGTTCTTACCCTGGGCAGAATATGCCCAAAACTCCATCACCCATACTTCTACAGGTCTAACCCCCTTCCAGTGCATCCTGGGATTCCAACCTCCCTTATTTCCATGGTCTGGTGAGCCTTATTCAGTCCCAGCGGTGGATGAGTGGATCAAACGAAGTGAGGGGTGTGGGACAGTGCACATTCGCCTCCAGCGAGCCGTGCGAACACAGGAGTTCCAGGCTAACAGGCGACGTCGCCCACATCCCCCCTATTAACCAGGACAACGGGTCTGGCTCTCCACGAGGGACCTCAAACTTCGGCTTCCCAGCAAAAAACTCAGCCCAATGTATGTTGGCCCTTTTAAAATTCTTAGAAGAATAAATGAGGTCACTTACCAACTACAACTTCCTGTTGACTACAGAATATCTCCTTTTTTTCATGTTTCCCTCCTCAAACCGGTCCACCTGGATGCTGACCCCGAAACCAAGATCCAAGAGCCAACACCACCACTGGATATTGATGGTACTCCTGCTTACAAGGTGAATGTGCTGCTGGACTCAAGGAGGAGAGGGGGTCAGCTCCAATATCTGGTGGACTGGGAGGGCTACGGGCCTGAGGAGAGGTCCTGGGTAACTGCTCATGATATTCTGGATACCTCTCTCATTGAGGAATTTCATCGAGCCAGACCCGATCGACCAGCACAACAATCACGGGGACGCCCACGTCGAGTGCCAGGAGTCGCTCCTAGAGAGGGGGGTTCTGTAATGCCTAACCAACAGAGGGAGCCCTCACCCGAATACTGACTGTGCTCCACTCTCTACTTTTCTAGTCATTTCCTGTTTGTAGCATTTATAAGCATTCTAGCCGTTTGGGCCTGTGCGATGTATTGCCAGTATTTCTGCCTTACCAAGCATTTTTCAAATATCCTGTTGACCTATTCTGTGTATGATTTTGCCTGTTTAGCTGACTACGTACTCTGGATTTTCCCTTCTGTTTTGATTGCCTGATAACTCGATCTTTGTGTTTGGACCTCCTGCCTGCCTACTCGTCTTTGTCTATTGGATCAACCCTGTGTACGTCGAAAGATTGGACTGTTCATCCGGTTTTGACCCTTTGCCTGAATTCACGTTTCTCTTTTATGAAAGCCCCTTTAATAAACTTCTGCTAATGGATTCTACCTCAGCCTCAGTGGCCTCATTACAATAAGAATATTCATCAATTACAAATAATGTCCTAAAGAGGTTCCAAGAATATTGTTCAAAGAACGTTTTCTATCAAAATTATAAGAACATTCATCAATTACAAATAATGTCCTAAAGACGTTCCAAGAATGTTGTTCAAAGAATGTTTTCTATTAAAATTATAAGAACATTCATCAATTACAAATAATGTCCTAAAGACGTTCCAAGAATGTTGTTCAAACAGTCCGGATTCCGCTTCCGTCGCTGCGCTGTACAGTCGACGTTAGGGATGGCTCCGCTCAATTTGTGCTTTAATATACTTTTTCATGTATTTTTACTTTCTCTTTTTACACGCATAACGTCTACACTGTTTATATACGACAGAAGAACACTTTTGGACATTGGGCACCACTGCACTAACCTGCTTCAGGACACTCTATCCACGGATCCAGCGTGGCCATTGGAGATACTTCGGAGCACCGAGGTTAACGATGGCCGCCTCAATAATCCCAGGCGGCGTAGGAAACATCGTGGGAGACGCGCTGGAATACGTAACAGACTGAGAAAAAGGGCTCACAGTCCCCCTCTACCGAGTATTCTGCTCGCCAATGTCTGATCCTTGGAGAATAAGATGGATGATCTTAGAGCCAGGAGAAGTTTCCAACGGGACATTAGAGACTGTAACATCCTTTGTTTGACCGAAACGTGGCTCACGCCGACGGTCCCGGACACCGCTGTAACGCCGTCCTGATAACTTCTCTGTTTTACGGATGGACAGAACAGCTGAGGCCGGAAAACCAAAGGTGGTGGAGTGTGCTTCATGATTAACAAGAAATGGTGTGACCCCAGGAATATCTCCATTCTGTAGTGTTCCTGCTCGCCTCATCTGGAACACCTCTCCATTATCTGCCGCCCATTCTACCTGCCCGGAAGTTTACATCGATCATCGTTACTGCCGTCTACATTCCACCTCAAGCAGATACTAGCTTGGCTCTGTCCAAACTCCACGACGAGCTCAGCGGCAACATCAACAAACACCCTGACGCTGCATGTATCATCGGCGGGGACTTCAACAAAGCCAACCTCAGAAAAGTCATGCCAAACTTCCACCAACATATATCCTGTCCAACTAGAGGACAGAATACACTGGATCATTGCTACACCCAGTTTAAGAATGCCTACAAAGCTCGTTCCCTGCCTGCTTTTGGCAAATCAGACCACGCCGCCATCTTCCTCACACCGGAATATAAACAAAGGATCGTTCAGAAACCGCCGGTGGAGAGGGAAGTGACGCGCTGGTCCTCCCACTCTGAAGCTATGCTACAGGCGTCTCTTGATGACGTCGACTGGGACATGTTCCGGGCGAGTTCATCTGACGTGAGCGAATTCACGGATGTAGCAGTAAGCTTTATCAACACGCTAACCAACCAAGCCACCGAAACAGTAACAATAAGGACATTTTCGTGGGTGGACAGATCAATCCGTGATGCGGTTAACCATCGCACTGCCGCATACAACGCTGGTCTTTTGTCGGGAAACATGAGCGAATACAAATCATCATGTTACGCTCTCCGTCGGGCAGTTAGATCTGCTAAACTCAGATACAGGGAGAGAATTGAGTCACATTTCCAGCTCAATGACTCTCGACGCATGTGGCAGGGACTGAAGACCATCTGTTCCTCTGGAAACAACTCTTCCGCAGAGGTGAGAGCAGATCCGTTGCTGGCCGAAGAGCTAAACACCTTCTACGGCCGCTTTGAATGTAACTGCGTCGCGACTCTGCCGATCTGCGTGCCAGGAAGCAGCAGACAGAGCAGCGATGTTTGTGCTATCACCTTTTCAGAGGACGACGTTCGGAGGGAACTAAAGAGAGTGAACGTAAGGAAAGCAGCAGGACCTGATGGGATTACTGGCCGCGTTCTGAGGTCCTGTGCTGATCAGCTTGCTGGTTTGTTTACTTCCATCTTTAATGAGTCCCTTGCTACCTCTGTGGTTCCCACCTCATTTAAAAAATATGTCATAATCCCTGTGCCTAAGAACAGTAAACCCTCTTGCCTGAATGACTATCGTCCAGTTGCCCTCACATCGACAGTCATGAAGGTTTTTGAGAGACTCTTAAAGAAACACATTTGCTCCTCCATTCCTGCTACTCTGGACCCTCTTCAGTTTGCCTATCGGCCAAATAGGTCTACTGATGATGCCATCTTCCAGGTACTACACTCCTCCCTCACTCACATTGACAGCAAAAATGGCAACTATGTCAGGCTGCTATTCATAGACTATAGCTCAGCTTTCAACACTATAGTCCCCACCAAGCTTGCTGTCAAACTCTCAGACCTCGGCCTAAACACTTCACTCTGTGACTGGATTCAAGATTTCCTCACCGCCAGAACACAAGTGGTGAAAGTCGGCCAGTTCACCTCCAACTCCATAACCCTGAACGTAGGAGCCCCACAGGGCTGTGTCCTGAGCCCCTGCTCTACTCTCTACACACACGACTGTGTGTCCTCTCACAGCTCCACTTCTATTGTCAAATTTGCTGATGATACTGTGGTTCTCGGCCTCGTTTCCAACAACGATGAGGCCGCATACTTGCATGAGGTTGAGAGACTCACATCATGGTGCCAGGACAACTGTCTCTCTCTGAACGTGAGCAAAACCAAAGAGCTGATTGTAGACTTCAGGAAGAGACAGCAGCAGATGATCAGTGGGACCCTGTGGAGAGGGTGTACCTCGGTGTAAACATCTCCAAGGACCTGACTTGACTGCACAATCCAAACACAGGTCAAGAAAGCCAGGCAAAGACTGTACCATCTACGACAACTGAGGAAATTCAGGGTCTCACCAGCTATCCTGAAAACTTTCTATTCAGGGGCCATAGAAAGTGTTCTGACTCAGTGCATCTCAGTGGATAATAATGCCACAAACCAGATTCTGTTTTATGAAAGCCCCATTTAATAAACTTCTGCCATTATTCTACCTCATTCTCAGTGGCCTCATTACACATAAGAATATTCATCAAGTGCACAATAATGTCCTAAAGAGGTTCCAAGAATATTTTCAAAGATATTTTCTACATTTTATCAAAATTATAAGATATATATTCTATTTTCTATTTTATTATTATAATTTTAGACTTCCATTGAATGTTGTCCTGACCTACATTTCACTACTGATTATACCCTGTATGATTGTGTATGTGACAAATAATAAAGAACCTAAAGAACCAAAGAACCTTGTTTAACCAAAGAACGTTTTCTATCAAAATTATAATAACATTAATCAAGTACAAATAACGTCCTAAAGATGTTCCAAGAGCGTTGTTCTCAGAACGTTTTCTATCAACATTACAAGAACATTAACAACATTATAAGAACGTTCCAAAAACATTATTTTAATAACGTTTTATACTAACATTTACACAACTTTTAAAGAACGTTATTGAATGTTCTGCGAATGTTCCCTGTATAGGTTAGCTGGGATTCAGCTGCATAATTAATTCATGCTGCAATGCATGCTGAGAGTTTGGCAGCCAGCATGCTTTGCGGCAAGAATACTTTTTATTATTAATAGTCACCATTGTTGAGGTTCATGTGTGGATTCTTGATCTCTGTGTTTGTCTGAAAGGTTGCAGTAACTCGAAATACTCTGTGCATGCAATGTTTTAAATTCCTTCATAATGGTTTGCAAATTATCTTGCAGAGTAACCTCACTACCATGCACAATATGAAATTAATTACTAATCAAATAAATTATTTGATACTAACTGAAATAAGTGGTTCAGATCATTAGATGATGATGTCCATCAACAGTTAACCAAAGTAACTCAATTATAATTGATCTAGGCTTTTCTTGTGAAAACCAATGTAAGTCACAAACACATTTAAAACAGACAAAATAAAACTAACATTAAAGAGTTAAGGGTCAAGACCATAACTAAAGCAAACACCATTCACCAAAATGGTGAGGTCAAACTAAATATTTTAAATAAAATAAAAAACTTATGTTAATTCATAGATATATGACAGAAATGAAGTCAAACTTGTTAGTAATTAGTGGAGCTGGTAATGCTGTTTGTGGAGTTGTTTAATCATCCTCTGCTGTTTTATTTCAGTTGATTTAATTTAAGGCTGTGGCTGTATGTCAGTTGTAGTTTTGTATATGAAATGGGCTGAATATGCGCTGATATGGGCTGGATCTGGGTGACTACATTCACCTCGGAATAAGAATGAAACAGACTAATATTAGCCTAGATGCCACTGAGAACAATAAAGCACATTATAATTGTGGTAAAAACTCTAAACATATTTACACATATTACCTGGAATGAAAACAATAAACTCCTAATGTTGAAAGTACACACATTATGTAGTTGCAGTGGAGCGGTAAGGTCACAAGTCAATCCATTGTACAACAGGGAGAGTTGTGCTGACTTGATTTGTAAAAGAACATGTACATTTCATATTATAGGGCTAAGTTACCTCAAATAACATAAAAATAATATCAAAATATAATGGTCCTGCCTGTTGTTGATAAATACCTCTGGTGACGTTTTACAAATTTTACTGAGCCACGGTCTTCCCCAGTTCACAGACTCGTGTGCACGATCTACTGATTCACTACTTAGGGAACTGACTGAGAAGCTTTGAAATGATTCAGTTGTTAATTTTCATTCAGAATGACGAACTTCTCTTCCGAAGCACCATTAACAAGACCAGAAACTTCAGTGTTATCTGAATTGTTATTTTTTCTGAATCTATTTTAATAGTCAATTCAACTAAAATGTTTTAATTGGTCAAACATTAGAAGACTGGAGCAAGTTATGTAAATTAAAATTTAACCGTTTACTCCATGTGTTTTATATGTTACCTCAGTTAATATTTATTATTTGGGCATCATAAGAAATTGCTGGGGAACTACATAAACACATATTTTTATAGTTGTTAAAATGATTAACTGGTGTTTATCAATCACTGAAAACACACACTTTACAACACATTATAGCCATAATTGAATAACAATCTCCATTTATAAATCCATTTATACAAGACGAAACAGCAGTTCAATTCCAGCTGCAGCAAAGTCAGATTTTGAAGGACTCATTTGGTTCCCGTGGTCTTGTCCCACTTGCTGTCTAGGTGATGAGGTCCTCACTGGGGATCTGTTACAAGCCTTTCGTTATGACCGGGTTTGTTTCTTTGTCTGGCAAGGAAGAGGATCGGAGAGAAATTTCCATTCTTCAGGATACTGGGGCTATGGTGTCCATTATGGTGTCTGATATTTTGCCTTTTTCTGATGGGTCATATTGTGGCTCAAATGTTTTTGTCCGTGGGATCGAAATGCAGATAGTGCCTGTCCCTTTACATCGTGTGCATCTAGACTGTACATTGGTGTCCAGATTTGTGAGAGGGGGAGTTCGTTGTTTACTTCCTGTGAAAGGAGTAACTTTCATTTTGGGAAACGATTTAGCTGGAGGTAAAGTGCTGCCAGTGCCAGAGGTGACTGACGTCCTGAGTTTTTGTTTAAATTCTACTGATGTTGCTCATTTCCATCCTGAGGTGTTTTCTACTTGTGCGGTTACTCGGGCTCGGTCAGCTAAGGTTATGGAGCAAGTTGGTTTAGCGGATTCATTGGCGGGGCATGTGTTAGCAGAGGATGAGAAACAATTTTAAACCAAGGGAAATGATACACAAGGTTCTAATGTGAAAAGTTCAGTGGGTTTGCTGGAAAGTTTTCATTCTTTACATCTGCCCATTTCTTGTTTTCAGATCATTGCTGCACAAAAGGATGACTCATCTTTGACTAAATGTTTCTCGGTTGTTATTAGCTCGGAGGCTGCGAAGAAAAGGGACACTTCATACTTCATATATGATAGTTTATTAATAAGGAGGTTGTGTTCTAAGGTTGAAGAGGATTTGGATTGGAATGTTATATATCAAGTGGTAGTTCCAAGCATGTATCGTTCTTATGTATTGTGTTTAGCTCATGAACACTTACTTTCTGGACATTTGGGGTAACAAAAAGCATTTTTTTGTCCTGGGTTAAAACGAGACGTTGCAAAATTCTGCCGCACATGTCATACTTGTCAAATTACAGGTAAGCCAAATCAGGTAATCCTACGCGCTCCACTGACTCCTATTTTGGTTATGGGAGAAGCATTTGAAGAAGTACTGATTGACTGCGTCAGTCCTTTACCGAAAACAAAAGCAGGTAACCAATATCTGTGTACCATAATGTGTAGAGCGACTCGATTTCCTGAAGCTGTTCCATTGCGCAATGTAAAGGCTCCTGTTGTTTTGAAAACATTGATTAAGTTCTTTTACATTTTTGGACTTTCCAAAGTTATTCAAACAGATCAAGGATCACATTTTTTGTTGAGAGTTTTCAATCAAGCTTTGAAGTCTTTGTCTATAGCACACTGAGTTTCTAGTACATATCACCCGGAAAGTCAATGTGCGATTGAGAGGTTTCACAAAACCTTAAAGGTCATGCTTTGAAAATATTGTATGGATTGGGATGGATTGGGATTGGGATGAGGGAATTCCTTTAGTATTGTTTGCCACATGAGAGCATGCAAGAATCACTTGGTTTAGTCCGGCTGAGATGGTCTTCGGACATACTGTCCGGGGCCCGTTGAAGGTTTTGAAAGATAAAATGATGGAAAGTAATACAGAGAATAGAATGAATGTGTTAAACTATGTCAGTCGTTTTAGAGAAAAACTTCATGGAGCTTGTGATCTTGCTCATAACTTTCGGAAAGATGCTCAGTCTGAGATGAAGGATCGGTATGACAGGCAAGCAGTTGCACAATCTTTTCAGTCAGGTGACCAGGTGTTGGTATTATTACCTAATCCAGGTTCGGCACTGACATCTTGATTTACTTGTCCATACAACGTGGTCAGGAAACTTAGTGATACGGATTATGTTGTATGTACTCTTAAAAGAAGGCAAAAAAACTTGCGTTTGTCACGTGAACATGCTTAAAGCGTATCATGATCGTGGAAAAGATGATTGTGACAAACAAGCAATTGATAATGCAGCAGTTTGGGTAACATCTGAAGTTTTGTCTATTGAAAAAGATGTCGCAAAAGCAGATGAAGATGGTCTGTCACTGAGGAATACTCCTCAACAGTGTAGTAAGTTGGATAACTCTGGATAAGTTGACTTCCCATTTTTTCACTTGCCCGATGAGATAATGCATGAGTCAATAGAACTCATTACCTCTTTTCCATCTTTGTTTTCGGATGTTCCATCCCAGACTAGTGTGTTACAACATGATATTGATGTCCAAGATGCGAAACTGATAAAGCAACATGCTTATCGAATGAATGCTGTCAAACGATCCACTATGAAGAAAGTAACTGACTATTTGCTCCAAAATGGTTTAGCTCATCACAGCTATAGTTCGTAGAGTTCTCTCTGCCTTTTGGTTAATAAACCTGATGGTTCTTTTCGTTTCTGAACGGATTTCCATAAAGTAAACGCTGTCACCGTGGTCCTAACATCTGTTTTTTCAGAATTTAGCAGCAAAAAATTACTTGTCATCCAGTTTTTTTATAATGACTATGCATTCCGTTAGTTTCTCAATTTAGTGTGATCAGATGACGGGATCAGGTTAGGCATGGGATGATAACCGGTTTCAATGTATACATTTACATTTAGTAATTTTGCAGATGCTTTTATTTAAAGCGACTTACAGTTGGGGAATAGCGACTTACAATTGGGGAATATACTGCAGTTTGGAAAGTCACAGTTTCAAAACCACTAAAACTTTACGTTATACAGTTTTTGCAGTATGCACAGTTTTTTATGAGTCGTCAAAAACGGAAAGTGCAGGACTCCCTCGGTTGCAGTGAAGAGCGCATGAGTCACACGGCCCCTCCCCCTCCGGTTGGTGTGAGCAGTCAGTGAAAGTCAGCTGTGTGTATGATGATGGCCGAAGGAGATGTATCCCTGCAACTTTTCCACCGTTGAATAACACGAAGACTGCCGTATGGAAAATGTTCCCGCAACATAGACTAATCATGTTACGTACACAACGATATTCCTTAAATGATGATGTTTTAGAGCCGATCGCTAAATAAATACTTCCAGGTCGTACATAAACTATCTATCTGTGTTATCTTAATTTTTCCCTCTTTCACCCCCGATCAAGACCCACCCGCCATTTATTTCAGTGTTGAATTAAATTATATTTGGCTTGCTACCGAGGTCTGAGGCAGATAACATGGCTAATTACCAAGCTAACGTCAACTAGTTTACTCCCTTATGTTACTTCACAGAGCGGGGAATAGCAGACTAACGTAAAGTACTATGTTTCTGTGATTAGGTACAATCATTATATTTAGCTTATCACATATCACGTCTATAATTTTAAGCCTCCTGCCATTGTTTACTTCTGTTCAGAATCACGACATTTAAAAAACAGACTTTGCCAGACTGTTGTACGGAGAGAGACCGTGTGTGTGTGTGTGAGTGTGAGTGTGTGTGTGTGTGTGTGTGTAACACACTCACGCTCTCTCTTATGTGCACACATCCTCGTACCTAACCACTCCAAACTTAATCCGGGAAAGGTGAACATTCCTGCATCATAACTTGTACTGAAAGATGAATGTGTAGAAAGTGAGCATGTGTCCGAAAACCTTGTTGAGCTGCAGGTTTAATGACTGTTTTTTATTATTTATTATTATAATATAAATATATATATATATATATATATACTGTATATATATATATATATATATATATATATATTTTTTTTTTTTTTACAGAAATTGTTTTGATTATGTTTTTGATTGAGCTGCAGGTTTAGGCTTACTTTAAGTGACTACATTTTTTATTTATAATTTTATATTTTATATAAATGTATTTTCTAATTATAGTGAAACTGTAGGTTTAGGCTCACTTAAGTGACTGCACTTAATTTAATTAAGAATAATATTTTTTTATTTTAAGTATTGTTTACTGTTCCAAAATGTTCTATATGTTTAGTTTAGTTTTATTTAAAGTTTGACATGACAGGATATTGTAGCACAAAATACCTGTAATGTGTCAAACATACACATACTCCAAGACAATCATTACTAAAAAAAAAAAAAAAAAAAAAAAACTAATATACATATATATATATATATATATATATATATATATATATATATATACATATACACACATACACACATATATATATGGGACCCGTAAGTTATTCATTCAAGAATTTTAGAGCACGGGAATAAAGGAGAGTTCATGATGTTTAGTTTTACTCCTGGGTACAACAAATGTATTGTGTCAAGAGAATAAGTAGGTGATGGAGCCATAGGCAGGAAACATTGCAGTGGTGATGAACTGTCCTTGAGTATTTTAGTAAGAGTGAATATGGTGGCTTCCTCATGCCTCTCACTCAATGTTGGGAGAGTTGAAGTCTGAATGCCTATTATCCGACAGCATCGCTTTTGGATCCTCTCCAACTCCTCAGAGAGACCTTTCGGTAGACCACCCCATACTGGACTAGCATACTCGAGAACTGGCCGTAAAAAAGTCAAGTATTTTTAATTTTTTTACTTCTCTTTTTGATACGTGTATCGTCTGCAATGATTATGTACGACAGAAGAACACTTTTGGACATTGGACAACGCTACACTAACCTGATTCAGAACACTTTATCCGCGGATCCAGCGTGGCCATTGGAGATACTTCGGAACAACGAGTTGAACAACGACCACCTGAACAACCGCAGGAGGCGAAGGAAACACCGCGGGAGACGCGCTGGAATACGCAACAGACTGAGGAAAAGGGCTCACAGCCCTCCTCTACCAAGTATTCTGCTCGCTAATGTCCAATCCTTGGAGAATAAGATGGACGATCTTAGAGCCAGGATAAGTTTCCAACGGGACATAAGGAACTGTAACATCTTTTGTTTGACGAAACATGGCTCACGCCGACGGTCCCGGACACCGCTGTAACGCCGTGCCTGATAACTTCTCTGTTTTACGGATGGACAGAACAGTCGAGGCCGGAAAAACAAAGGTGGTGGAGTGTGTTTCTTGTGCAGAGGTGAGAGCAGATCCGTTGCTGGCCGAAGAGCTAAACACCTTCTACGGCCGCTTTGAATGTAATGGCGGCGCGATTCTGCCGAACAGCCCGTCAGGAAGCAGCAGTCAGAGCAGCGATCATGTTATCACCGTGTCAGAGGATGATGTTCGGAGGGAACTAAAGAGAGTGAACGTCAGGAAAGCAGCAGGACCTGATGGGATTACTGGCCGCGTTCTGAGGTCCTGTGCTGATCAGCTTGCTGGTTTGTTTACTTCCATATTTAATGAGTCCCTTGCTACCTCTGTTGTTCCCACCTCCTTTAAAAAATCTGTCATCATCCCTGTGCCTAAGAACAGTAAACCCTCTTGCCTGAATGACTATCGTCCAGTTGCCTTCACATCAACAGTCATGAAGGTTTTTGAGAGACTTTTAAAGAAACACATTTGGTCCTCCATCCCTGCTACTTTGGACCCTCTTCAGTTTGCCTATCGGCCAAATAGGTCTACTGATGATGCCATCTCCCAGGTCCTGCACTCCTCCCTCACTCACATCGACAGCAAGAATGGCAACTATGTCAGGCTGCTATTCATAGACTATAGCTAAGCTTTCAACACTATAGTCCCCACCAAGCTAGCTGATAAACTCACAGACCTCGGCCTAAACACTTCACTCTGTGACTGGATTCAAGATTTCCTCACCGCCAGACCACAAGTGGTGAAAGTCGGCCAGTTCACCTCCAACTCCATCACCCTGAACATAGGAGCCCCACAGGGCTGTGTCCTGAGCCCCCTGCTCTACTCTCTATACACCCACGACTGCGTGTCCTCTCACAGCTCCACTTCTATTGTCAAATTTGCAGATGATACTGTGGTTCTGGGCCTCATTAACAACGATGACGAGGCCGCATACTTGGATGAGGTGGAGAGACTCACATCATGGTGCCAGGACAACTGTCTCTCTCTGAACGTGAGCAAAACTAAGGAGCTGATCGTGGACTTCAGGAAGAGACAGCAGCGGCCCTACACTCCTCTTATGATCAGTGGGACCCCTGTGGAGAGGGTGAGCAGATTCAAGTACCTCGGTGTAAACATCTCCGAGGACCTGACATGGACTACACACATTCAAACACAGGTTAAGAAAGCCAGGCAAAGACTGTACCATCTGCGACAGCTGAGGAAATTCAGGGTCTCACCAGCTATCCTGAAAACTTTCTATTCTGGGGCCATAGAAAGTGTATTGACTCAGTGCATCTCAGTGTGGTACGGTAATTCCTCAAACCAGGACTGCAAAGCTCTACAGAGAGTCGTGCGCTTAGCTGAGCGCATCTCAGGATCTACTCTCCCCTCTCTGCAGGGCATCTACCTCAAACGCTGCAAAAGCAGAGCTGCTAAAATCATCAAAGACTCAACTCACCCCGGTAACCATCTTTTCTGTTTACTGCCATCTGGCAAGCGCTTCAGGAGCATGATGGCAAAAACTGAAAGACTGAGGAGGAGCTTCTTCCCTCAGGCCATCAGGCTCCTAAACTCAAACTCAGTTTCATAAACATTTACAAGACTCATTGTTAACTGTAAATATTCTCATATTCTCAATATTGCTGTTTTATGTACAATACCCTGAACAACCCGTCTGCACATCCCTCTTATTCACATTACTATTTATTAAGTCCCAGTACACAGTTTTTTTTTTTTTGCACATCTTATTGTTTTTTGCACATCTTATTGTTTTTTGCACATCATATTGTTTTGCACATCTTATAGTTTTGCACATCTTATTGTTTTGCACTTTTTTATTTCATTGCACATTTTACTCTTATTTCTCTTTTTTTACCATATATATGCCCTTGTGTTGTGTTACTTTATATAATTTTTATTTTATTATTTTGCACTGTCCACTGAGCGGACCTGATTCGATTACATTTCACTTCTAATTATACCCTGTATAATGTATTATGTGACAAATAAAGAAACCTTGAACCTTGAAGTATACTTGCACTAAGACGTCACAAGGAAGGCCCGCTTTTTTACCAGCGCAAAGATAGTATAGTCTGGGGCGCACCTTCAAAATCATGTACTTAATGTGGGTATCCCATGACAAGTCAGAGGATATTTGAACTCCAAGCAATTTAAAGGTGGAAACTCTACCAATTGCATGTCCTGAGATAACAGGAGAGGGGGGTAGGGGATGTTGTAGTCTCTCCTGGCACTAATTACCATGTCCACAGTCTTAGCTCCATTCATTGCCAATGTAAATTCCTGTCCCCATTCAACTACAGAATCCAAGGCCTTCTGAGTGAGTCCAGTTAAAGATCCCATTAGAAACTCTGTGATGTTAGATCATCAGCATATTTCACAGGTATTACCGAAGGAGGCAAATATAAATCCAGACTATTTATGCATATGACAAAAAGCAGAGGACATAAAAGTCCCCCTTCAGGAACACCAGCTGGAACTGGAAAGGAGTTAGAAACACAGGAGCCTCACTTCACCCTCTGCTCTCTGTTACTCAGATAACTCCTTACAATAAGTCAAAGGGGTCATCTGACATGCAAGTCAGCCAAGGAACATAGCAGTCAACTATTTTCAATTGTGTCAAAAGCTTGAGTGAAGTCAACAAAAACGGCACGTATATCCATTTTGGGAGAGCTGTTAAGTGCTTCATGCCATTGCTGCAGAATTTGAATCAAGTCAGTGTCAGTTGATCTGTTCCTCATAAAGCCTTGTTATGATGGTTCGATCTTAGTAACTGTATCCTCCAGAATGTCATCTCTGAGGATTCCTTCAAACACTTTTCCAACACAGCTGAATTGCGAGATCTAGCGATAATCTGCTGGAAAACTAGGCTTTGCTTTTTTAAGAACGGATTTGACTATAGCCTCCTTCCATTGTTTTGGAAAGATATTATGCTGGATACATGTATTGAAGATGTCACATAACACTGTTGCCAACTCTTCATGAAAAGTCTTTAGCACCCAAGGAGGAACGCAGTTGGGACCAGCAGCCTTGGCTGTTTTTACTTTACAGAGTCTAGTCTTAACTTGTCCAATACTCAGAGGAGGTACACTACAATTTGACAACTTGCAGGTGACTTCTTCCTCAGACAAAGAAATGTGGCTTGCATAATTCCACACAGAAGCAAAGTGCCTAGCCAGAGTGTCACACTCATGTTGCATGATGTTTTGATCCTGAGAAACCATGACACTCTTATCTCCTTCCATCCCCATTAAATTCTTCACTGACTTAAACCATTGTTTTGGCTTGGAACATCGCAGTTCCTTCGCCTCATGCTGGTAAATTTGTTTCTTTGCATTCTTAATTTTTTTGGCAATGATTCATTTTATTTTCCTATAAGAGGTTTTGTCGCCAGAAAAAAAGCATCAGATCTTTAATTTGAACAGTCATTTAAGGCTCATCTATGTTTGTGATAGAGACTTTCTTTAATGGAACTGTTCTATCCAAGATAGAAATGATAGTGGAAGTAAAGGCACCAACCTTAGCCTCAGGATCCCATAGCTTCATGAATGTGAGAAAAACCTGTATAGTTCATAAGGAGGCCCAGTTCCCTGATTGTCTCAGGGGTAAGTTTTCTGCAAAAAAAAAATATGTTTAATGGGCTTGGTGGGCCAGTTTCCTGCATTTAGCTAAATAGTCTGATGGTCAGAAGAGCCAACATGAGGCAAATGCTCTGGTGTCTGATACATGGAGGAAATATTGGTAAATATAGAGTCTAGTTGACTAGCCTTTCTTGTTGCTCCAGCCACAATTTGCTTCAGATCATGTCTGCTGCAGATGGTTTCAGACTTGTACTTATTTGTATCACCAAGTATGACAATTGCAGCCTGCTGGTAGTTACATTCAATATATCGGAGACAACTATCCAAATACTTTGAGATTAGTAAATCAGGTTGGGCCGTTGCAGAAGAGCATGGTGGAAAATATAGCACAGCAGCAATAATACAACTTAACCCTCAATGAAGATGACCAGGATGTAACCAGACCCACAAAGCGTCATGCTCTTCCTCTTCTAGATGAGTCAAACATACAAGGCAACTCTTCCTCCCCCACATCCTTTGCGATCCTGCTGATGTATTGTATATCCAGGAAAAGTTACAATTGAATCTGGGATACCATCATTTAGCTAAGCCTCTGAAACGGCGACAACTGCTGAGTTATTTATTCAGTGCTACACTGTGCAGCTCATCACATTTGTGGGGTAAAGAACGCACATTAGAAAGGAGAAAAACAGGCATAGATGGTATTGACTTTATCAATAGATGGTGTTGGTTTATCTTAATATGAATTAAGTTCTTAGATTGGTAGCAACAGTCAGATAAAAAACATTATTTGCCAGTTGGCAGTCTTTTAATATCCACAGCAGTTCCACAAGACGTAGGGTGATTTTCAACAATTGTACATATTGAACGAATATCATTTATTTCAGCTTTCTTCCCCCATGGGCGATATCTGAGTCGGAGAATCCCATTTAACTGCAGTATGTTCTTAACTTCAGGAGCCAAAGGAGATGCACATCTTCTCAGACTTCTTAAGAAATGGAAATCACTTACATTTCCAGGTTGTGCCATTGTAAGGATAAGAGGGAAACAATTACTTGAAGATGGTTTCCTCAATAGTTTCATATCATCTACCCAGCTGTAGAAGAGTAGGCCGCATACCATAATTCATCCAAAATCTCCCAGAAATAAATCCATCCGCATGTCCAAACTTCCAATATAGCAATATAATCAAAAAAATATATGATCTCTCTGTGCACTTGTAGAACGCAGGAGAGGGCTGTTTCTTAAAAATAAAATATATTGTGTTCAGTGGGGAGAAGGTAGTTGTTTTCTACCCAGACATTTAAACATAACATATTTGACACCTGTAATGGCAATGTCAATACCGTGATACCGTGAAACTGAGATATTTTTATCTAAAGTTATCATACCGTGAAAATCTCATACCGGCCAATGCCTAGAGAAGGTCATTTGTAACTCTAATGAGAGCAGTCTCAGTACTATGAAATGGTCTAAATCCTGACTGGAAATCCTCACAGATACCATTTTTGTCTCTAAGAAGGAATATAATTGTGAGGATACTACATTTTCTAGTATATTTTACAGAAAAGGGAGATTCGAGATCAGTCTATAATTAACTAGATCTTTGGGGGTCATATTGTAGTTTTTAATGAGAGGCTTAATAACAGCCAATTTGAAGGTATTGGGAATATATCCTAATTACAATGACAAATTAATAATAGCCAAAAGAAGATATTTGACTTCCGGAAGTACCTCTTTTAGTAGTTTAAATGAAATAGGGTCTAAAATACGTTGGTTTAGATGACTTAACACGTTTATACCATTCTTCCTCTCCTATAGTAGACAACGAGTGTAATTGTTCCTCAGGGGATCTACAGTGCACTTTTTGATGCGATACTGCAGATGACGGCTGTATGGTTGCAATTTTATCTCTGATAGTATCGATCTTGGAAGTAAAATAGTTCATAAAGTCATTACTGCTGTGCTGTTGGGAAATGTCAACACCTCCTGATACTTTATTTTTTTTAATTTATCTGCTGTATTGAATAAATACCTGGGGTTATGTTTGTTTTCTTCTAAAAGAGATGAAAAGTAATTCGATCTAGCAGTTTTTAATGTTTTTTTTCTGTAGGATAGGGTACTTTTCTGCCAAGCAATACAAAATACCTCTAGTTTAGTTTGCCTCCAGCTGCACTCCATTTTCCGGGCTGTTCTCTTTAGGGCGCGAGTGTGCTCATTATACCACGGTTTCGGACTCTTTTCCTTAATCTTCCTCAAGCGTAAAGGAGAAACAGTATCTAAAGTGCTAGAAAAGAGAGACTCCATAGTTTCTAATTTTTTACATCATCAAGCTTTTTTGTGCTGTTGGGTATGCTGAAGAATTGAGATAAATCAGGAAGATTATTTACAAAGCAGTCTTGTGTGGTAGAAGTGATGGTTCTACCATACTTGTAGCAAGGAGAAGAATTTACAGTTTTAGCTATATGAAGTTTACAGAAGACTAGATAATGATCTGAGATATCATCACTTTGCTGCAGAATTTCAATATCATTAACATCAGTTCCATGTGATAATATTAAATCTAGAGTATGATTTTGACAATAAGTATGTCCTGACACGTGTTTTCTAACCCCAATATAATTCATAATGTCTATGCATGCTGATCCTAATGCATCTTTTTCATTATCAACGTGGATATTAAAATCACCAACGATTAAGGGTTTATCTGAAGCCAGCACTAACTCTGATAGAAAATTAGCAAATTCTTTAATAAAGTCTGTATGGTAACCTGGTGGCCTGTATAAAGTAGCCAGTACAAACATCACAGGAGATTTATCATTAACACTTGTTTCTCTAGATAATGTTATATGAAGTATAAATTACTTTAAAAGAGTTATACTTAAAGCCTGCCATCTGAGAAATACTGAGAATATTGCTATAAATTTTAGCAACACCTCTCCGTTTGCCTTTTGGATGTGGTTCATTTTTATAACAGTAATCTTGGGGGGTAGATGTTTGAATAATTTACACATTTAAATTAATGGTGAGTGAGTGTGTGTGATTGAGTGTGCGAGTGTGTGTGAGTGATAGGGCTGTGCAATTGATCGCAACTATGGCTCTGTGTATTAACTGCCGCTCCATTTGAAAACAGATGATGGAGATTTACCACCAATCATGGAGCCGGCTTTACTGACAAGTTGCACATGAGAATCGCATGCGATTAATTGCACAGCCCTAGTGTGTGAGGGAGTGTGTGTGTGTGTGTGTGTGTGTGTGTGTGTGTGGTTTCACAGCTGAAGTGTGTGTGTGTGTGTGTGTTTCAGAGGTCGTAAGCCTGGCTCAGGACGTAAGAATGGCGGCGCTGGAGCCAAAGGCAAAGACAAGAAACTCTCCGGCACCGAATCAGAGCAATAGGTAAACTAATCCTGTTCACTGTGTGAGACTATATCCCACAATGCAATGCCATCTTTACCTTCACACAAAACTGGATTAAAAATGCTACATCTCCAAGATGCTTCAAGATACCTCCTGCAAAGCTACACTACTGTTAAAAGTTTTAGGCACTTGTGTAAAAATGCTGTAACAAATTATGTCATAAATAGATTTTCTAAATCAATTAACTTCTATTAACTAAACTAAATCAAAATGTGCTGTGAGCGTCTTTGCGTTTAAAGCAGGTTTTGTCCTCGGTGCACTAGAGCAGAGATTCTCAGGAGCTTTCTTGAAGTGTCTTGAGACACAGTTCTTCTGGATTGAGTCTGTCTCAGATCAGACTAAAATATCACTGGATTATAACAATTAATGGATAAATTAATGTTTGTAGATATTTCCTACTGCCACACTACAGCAAAAGATAGAAATAACCGACTTAAAACCTCTTTTAGCTGCGGGATATACTAGTGTTTTAATAATTTTGGCCACCACTGTAACTCACATTTTTATTATCTGTAACATGATGTTATTTATATTCCATAGCAACTGATATAATGCAGTGAACATCAAGCGTGCCACGCCTGCTCAGTGCATTTGCTGCAAATAGCGTTAGTGAAAGTCACATCTGAATCACTGATCTATATATAATGACTGGATGGACCCTTTTCACAAGACTGTGACTGTGTTTAACGGTCATCAGCATCGTAAAGGTTTTTTATATTTGTAGGTCCCTTTCTACGAAAGTGCTTTTTGTACATTTTCAACAGGTCAGGTCTGCCCCAAAAACTCATCCAATTGTCTATAACACCTATGTTATTCTGCGGGCACCACTTTCCCCACATTCTGCGGAACTCCAGCCATTGAGTGACCACTTTCCCCACATTCTGCGGGACATCCAGCCATTGAGTGACGACAGTCTGCTATGAATCTCATCCCCCCGGTAATCAGGGAGGGGACCAGAACATATTACAGTGTCTGAGATCGTACTCGCAAGTTCACACACCTCTTTAACATTATTTTTAATAATGTTAAAATCTCTGACTGGCGAAGTCGAACATCATTAGTGCCGACAATCTTACTGAATTTACATTTAGCATTAGCCAGCACTTTTAAATTTGCCAAGATGTCAGGCACTCTGGCTCCTGGTAAGCATTGGACTATGGTGGCTGCTTTATAGATATATATATATTATAGTGGAAGTTTGTTTTGTTTTGAGAGTGCTTGAGACTGAAGTCAGTGATAATGTTATTTGTTGTTTTTTATTATATTCTGATCATATTGTAATGTCTCGGGTTTCATAAATAACCCTGTTCCCTGAGAAGTGAATGAGATACTGAATCACTATGCCATGCTTCAGGCATCCCTGTGCATCTTCCTTAGAATCTGGGGATTCTGTGACTTAGGTGCACTTTTATGGTCTTGCTGACATCTTACACTATGTCATCTGAGCTCACGCTCAGCCAATAAAGTTTGATGTGTTTGCACATGAGCTTCAGACCCTGGTTAATGCAGAAGTGTTTTCATAGCATCCACGCCAGGACACAGCATCTCAAGTCAAGTCACCTTAATTTATATAGCGCTTTTATCAATACAAATTGTGTCAAAGCAACGGCACAATATCAAATAGATCAATATCAATATCTCGTTCCCTTCTAAGGGAATCAGGTTACATATGTAAACTGAGGCGGTCCTAATATAAATAGCTCATAAACTTCAGGATGTTGGAAAACATATTATATTATATTATATTATATTATATTATATTATGAAATAATATTTTATATTACATAAAGATAAACGTTTAGGAAAATTAATTATTCAGTCACTGCATAGAGAGCAGATTGTGAGGGCATTTTTTTTTTTTCCTAAACATTTGTTTAGAAACATTTATAATTTATTAACATTTAATAATTAATTAACTTTAAAATAAGGGAGGTGATTTTCCCATTAACACTTTCTAAAAAATATAAAATAATTACGTTTTTCAAAAGTTTTTTTTCTGTTTTAATGTCATTTGTTAAAATATTACCACACACTTTAGACATTTTATAATTGAATTTACACTAGTGCTGTCAAATTATTAATTGCGATGAATCGCATCCCAAAAAATGTTTTTGTTTACTAAATATATGTGTGTGTACTATGTACATAATAAATATACACAATACACACATATATTATGTAAACATTTTATTAATTTTTTTGGATACAATTAATAATTGAACAGCACTAATTTACAAATATTATTAGTAACAGCTTATG